>JASDQU010736624.1:397582-419992 GCA_032191745.1 Picea mariana
TTTTTCTTGTTAACAAATTCATCATTTTAATAGAGTTTAAAAATATATTAATTTTGGCTTTGATCATCATTATCACTATCAATAGACAAGGAAGCAGCCTTCTAGGTAGCATTCAATGCTATGACTGATAATATATACACTCTGAGATCACCTTCCTTCACTCTATTCTTTAGTTATCTTGTATTGAATAATATATATATGTTAGCAACATTCAATGCTATGGCTATCACATCACCTTCACTCTATTCTTTAGTTATCTTGTATTGAATAATACATGTATGTCACTGAGGTAATTATCTTGTACTAAATAATACATGTGTTACTGGGGTAAGTATTTGGGGTTAACCATCATTATCACCATCAATGGACAAGGAAACAACTTGCTACCCAACATTCAATACTATATTTGGTAATATATACATTGTCAGATTACCTTCACCCTATTCTTTAGTTATCTTGTACTGAATAATACATGTGTGTTAATGAGGTAATTATCTTGTAATGAACAATTTTTTTTGTAAATTTTAATTGATTTAATTTGCATTAGATTGTTTCCATCCCTTAACCAAGGAACTAGTTGAAGCTCTTGCACATGGCAGCTGTTGAAATATTAATTGTTGAAAGTTTAGTTGTTGGAAGATTGGTTGTCATTGATGTCAACCATTGAACAAAAGATTAACAAGTTGCATGTCGAAGTAAAGTAGATGTAAACATAAGATAACCAATTGCATGTCAGTTACAAGTCAAAGTAATTGTAAACAAAAGTTAACAAGTTGCATGTGAGTTGCATGTCATCATGAGTTGCATGTAAATTGCATGTCGTCATGAGATCCTCATTAAAACACAGAGAAGAGTCAATTAGAGAATTACTTCCATGTATCACTTTTGAAAATACAGGTTGGAGATATGAGGCGGTGAGTCGAAGGAAGAGAAGTCCAGTGAAGTAAGAAGTTTGCAGGAGCCAAGAGTAGGGAGAAGAGGTTTTAGACATGGATTCCTTGAGTATATATGTGGGTTTCAGGAGGAAAAGTGTGGACATCCACTGGCTGTAGTGAATAAAAGTGCGGATACCCGCGAGTAGAAAGATCGTAAAGTCGCAAACTTGTGAGGAACATGTGTGGAAGATAAGGGATCTAAAACTCATCTCAGCTACAGGTTGAAGGTATGTCTTCCTGTGTGTGTTAGGGTGAGTATTTTGAAGAAATCAGGAACATGTATTTTTTAGTGATTCATAAGCATTTGATTTTGAGAACTCTCTTGTGAATGTTGGTATGAGGTATGTGCGGTTGTAATCTTGACGAGATATTGATATCAGTGGAAGCAACAAAAATATCAGAGACATCAGCAACGATAGGTTATCAATGATAGAGTTAGTGTCATATTGGTCTACATTTATATTTCAAGGTAGCTGGATGAGGCAAGGAAAGGGGGTTGTAGCCTCCTTTCGATTGGAGCTGGTTAAATTAGGGATTTGGAACTTCCTTCATGTTGCATCCAGTAAATAGGAGGTTGGAGCCTCCTTCCAATTATATATGGAGAAATAGGAAGTTAGTGCTTCCAATGAATGTACTCTTTGAYGAATAAGAAAAGCATTCTGTGSTWTTTTCCCGCATTGKATTTCCACGTAAMATTATGGTGTAGTGTGTTTATGTGATGTCTATGCATTGAATTATGATGTTTTKAGTGGTCATGATATTTATTGGAGGTTTTATATTGTGATTAAAATTACTAATTGTGTTCATACTGATTCAACCCCCCTCTCAGTATTCTAGCAATTGGTATCAAGGAAGGTCCTTCAGGAAGAAATCTAACCACTGGAAGGAGATCATGGAATATGCTAAGATTGGAGCACTAGTGTTGACAATCAGAGCTATATGTTCTAGAATAAAATGATGAAAACATTTTTTACATGCAAAAGGATTTGATGTTTGGAAATCAATAGTACATGGGTATACAACACCAACCACTCCCCCAACCAACATAGATTGAAATAAACTCAACAAAAACAAATCAAAGGATAAAGGTGTTATTATGAGCAATCTAGTTGATTCAGTGTTTGTCAAGGTTATGCATTGTAACAGTTCAAAGAATATTTGGGATAAACTCCAAAATATTTATGGAGATGCCAAAGTTAAGGGAGATAACATTCAAATTTGCAAAGCTAAGTTTGAAAAGTTGAAGATGAAGGAGGATGAAGACATTGTAACCTACCTTTTGCAAGTTGAAGAAACAATTAACACTATTAAGGGATTGGGAGTATAATTTGATGACTCAGTGGTTGTTTAAAGGGTATTGAGGTCTCTTCCTATGACATTTGATCCTAAAGTATCGGCCCTAAAAGAAAGAGAATATCTCGGTACATTGAGCATGGACGGGCTATATGGAATATTTACATCATATGAAATGAAAACAAAACAGGAGAATCCAGTCGCAAAGGAAGAAGCTTTCAAGGCATCCAATAAGAAAAAGAAGAATACCAACAAAAATTCAAAACCATGTTACAATACCAACAAGAAGGAAGAATACCAACAAGAAGGAAGAATGCACACCCCTAAAGAAGAAAATTCCATAACTAAAGAATACTCAAGAAGATGAATGCATAAGGAGTGAATCACAAAGAAGATCATCTACTCCTAGGTATTAAAGATTATTTATGTTCATTTTTTTAATTATGCTAATTTTGGACATAAAGTTGTAAACTGTAGGGCCTATGCCAAGAATCGAAGAAACTATGCAGGGTACTTGAATAATAGTTATCCCAAAAAATATTATAAAGAATACATCATAAACCAAAACAGTTTTGGTTCATTGAGCAATGAAGAAGAATTCTACACATGAACCAATTTTGGTTACATAGCGAAGAATTGTATATTGACTATTCCACTAAGGGAATCAAAGAAGAACATTAATAATAAGATATGGAAACTACAAGAGATATGGAAAAGAAATAAGAATTAATGCTTGATTTCTCTACAATCCCAACACAGGAAAAGTGATTGGTATGTTGGCAGTGGTTGTTCAAAGCATATGACAGGTGACAGGAACATGTTTCTAACTCTGAAGAAAGAAATATATGGACCAGTTTCATTTGGAAATAATCATTCAACTAAAATTATAGGTAGAGGCATAATTAAGCTTGCAAGAAAATATGTTATGGATGAAAATGTTCTAATGGTCGAAGATATGAAACACAATATGCTAAGTGTAAGTCAAATGTATGATCAAGGATGCACACTTCAGTTCGAATCAAATAAATGTGAAATTAGGAAAGAAGGATAAGGAAGGTTAGTGGCAACATTGATAAGGACTCTGAACAATGATGCATCCCTACTTCCCTCCTAGGGGTTTCACAACCTCTGAGTCAAGGATAGTTCAAAACAATCAAACAGATCGACTCTTTGCCCCCCCCTGATGGAACCCAAATCATGTTACATAGGCCCCTTTTTTCTCCTATGGCACAGGTTCTATGAATACCTATGGGATCCCACTAAGCCCCTATTCCCTTTAAAAAAATTGAGTAACGGGCGCTAGCTCCTTATGCTAGGCCTCTTCTTTCATGTGACCTCAAGCAGTGACCAGACACCTACTCAAAGGGAGATTCAGAGCTCTGGGCTCTAGGTTTTTTCACTTCTCCTGTCGCCCATTATTCTGGAGTGACTTTCCAACAGAGTAAACCTTCGTCCTCCACATGTCCCCTCACAAATAAATGGTCCACAACAACTCCAGGCTTAGACACTTCAGTGAATCTTAGAACGCTACTCCAAAACAACCTCTGGAGTGCCCAATATCTGAAGTTCACAATCTTCTCACACTCATACAATTATGATAGACGGCCTGGATGGACTTTGACACTTCGCCCTTTGGGATTTCTGGCTCCGCCTAGTTCCACATTACTCCAGAGTGCAGGTTTTGGTGACACCTTTCCCCACAGGATCAGCGACCTAGATCTTCTCCGACTCCCGATGACTTCGAGAGTCCTTCACTCAACTCTCCAGTCTCTCCTCCGGAATGCAGGATCTACCGCCATGTGTCTCTGACTGACGGATGGCTAAGATATTCTCCGCTTCTTTGGGCTTAGGGGATTTTCAAAGATCGACACTTCAAATCCTCCAGAGTGACTCTCCTCCAGAGTTAACCTCACGCTGCCATGTACCTCCTCACGATTGATTATGAGTATCTACTCCACTCTTCGGAGCTTCAGGAGTTTTGTGCACTCCTCAACTGAAAACTCTTGGAGTGAATTTTCTCCGAACTTCCAGATATTTTACCACATGTCCCTCTCAACGATTGATGGTACCAATATACTTTGGGACTTCGGGATTTCTACAATTCCTTACACCTTTTCACTTACAAAGGGTTTAAGTTCCATGCACCTTAGTTGTATTTGACAATGTCGATCCTTCGCACTCAGATCCAGTGGTTGATATCTATCTTTCTCCTGCACGCTCTCCTTTGGGTGTCTAGATGTAGAATCTCATGGTCCATCTCTCTTTCTCTGCAGCTGATCTGACGACTGTTGCTCCTCCTCCTCCTGATCTTTTTCTTCCTTCCGAATTGGAATAATTTGTAAGTATCCAAAGTATGTGGCCTTTGAACCTTCTACTGTGAGCCCGACTACCTTGGGTCTTGTCAATGCTTTTCCTCCTGAGCTTCTGTCAATGAAATTTGACTTTGGTTCTGGCACACACTTGTGCTCTACCTGCAAACCTGCACTAGGTTTCCCGAGCCTTGCAATTGCTAGAATTTCCAAGGGACTCGACCCTTCTTCTTCCTTTCAAAGGATTTATTGCACCCTCCTGACACTTAATGCTCGCCCTCCTGATATTTTCAAACTTGAAGCAATTTCATCTCCAATGCACACCTTGCACTAACTCTCCCGAGCTTGTCTATGGCTCGGACCTCGAAGGGTCTCGACCTTCTGCTCCTCTCTACTCAGAAGTTGTGTGCAAAGTCACTAACCCTCTTGATCTTTGAATTGAATCAAATCTTTAAGGGTATCAACCCTTTTTTTCTCCTTCAAAGGAAGTCTCATGCCATCTTGGCACCTTATGTGCTCTTTTCCTACAGAGCCTCTACCAACACATCAGCAGGGTGTTGGCCTTGTGCATTCCTTGCACAACTTCACTTCTTGAATTCTGAATTCTGACAATTCACTCGCGCACTCCTTGCACCTGTTCAATGCACACCTTATTGAGCCTCACCCTCAGAGTGTTCAATAACTATGGTTTTTCTCAACTTCTCGGACCTCATATGTCTTTGTCCCTTTGTTCCTTGAAGGGATATATGTTTCTTCTTGGAAGCTTCTGCTCAAATAACTCCTTGACGAGTCTTCCAGAGTATTCAACAACTCTGTGAGTGTCCTCCTCTAACACTTATCTTCTCAGAACTCGAAACAGAGTTTTCTTGCGCACACTTGCACCTGCACAATGCCCTCCTGGAAGAGATCTACAGAGTATTCAACAACTTTGTCTCTATGTGCCTCCTCTGCACAATATCTCCTCCAAGGTGTTCAATAACCTTGAGGATCCTCTTGAGTCTGTAAATGTTATGGTGTGCTCTCCTGGCACATTCTCTCCTAAAATCAAAATAGAATTAAGGTATGCACTMCTTGCATTGGCTCACAGATTTTTTAGGACTCTGTCATGCACTCCTTGCACAACCTAAAGAACCCAGAACAATTTAACACACTCCCAAACAGATAGATAAATTCTACCTTTACCCTGCATATGGAAAACCTATCATAAATATACAACATACATGAACGTATAAACACAAACATAACATTCATAAAGAACACATCCACCACACATGAATTCATGAACAGTGAAATATGTTCTTTTATATTAATAATAGAATGTTAATTACAATGTGTGAAGGATGGAATGCAACTTGAGTCTCAACTCTCTCCTCTCGGATTATAATTATTTACCATCAACTTTCAACAGCCTCTAGTGGGCATATAATACAAAGCTTTACACATGAGGAGACTCGTTGAGTCTTTCCATCCAACTACTCTAGTGGTGTGTAATCACCATTTACAGTGCCTAACTACTGAGGCAGATTACATTGAATAAACATGTACATCTCAAATACAAGGCAAAGCTCAAGATCAGTTCCAACTCAAGCCTAATAAAGGCGACTCTAACTCTTGCCTATACAAAGGAATCAACTCAGCTCTTCCATCCTTTCAACATTTAATTCCATTTAATATTGCATTTAAAATTTAAAATTCAAAGGAAAAATTAGAGGGTTGGCGCCTCTCCCCTCCTTGAATGTGCGTGGATGTGCTAGATAGTTGGCGCGTTGCTTAGGTGGAGTGATGCTCCTGCTTCAAAAAACATATATATTTTTAATGAAATTAGTAAAGAAAGTTGTTGTTTAGGAAAGGAAAATGAATGTTGGCTCTGGCACAGAAGAATGGGTCACATGCACTTTGACAATCTTGTGAAAATTAGTAGAAAGGAAGTAGTAAAAGAAATTCCTGAAATTTCAAAGCCAATGAATACTCTATGTAAGAATTGTCTACAAGGAAAACAAACCAGGACCAAGTTCAAATCAAAGGAGTACTCAACGAAAAAACCATTGGAGATTGTACATATCGATCTATGTGGATCAACGAGAAAAAATGGATTAAATGGTGAACAATAATTCATGCTACTAATCGATGAATGCACAAGAATGACTATAGTTTTATTTCTCAAGAAGAAGTCAGAGGAATTTGAGCACTCCAATATATACAAAGAAATGGTTGAAACAGAGACAGACTTGGAAATCAAATGTTTGAGATCAAACAATGGTGGAGAGTTTACATCGAATGAATTCATGGATTTTTGTGGCAAAGATGGGATAAAAACGAAATTCTCAGCAGCCAGGACACCTCATCAAAATGAAGTTGTTGAAAAAAGAACATGATAGTATAAGAAATGGCCAGAACCATGTTGAAATATTCCATGTTGGGTGACATATTTTGGGCATAAGTAGTACATGCAATAGTTCATATCCTGAACAGAGGAATAGCAGAAGAAATAGTGATAAGACTCCCTACGAGCTAGGGAAAGGAATACCGACAAATGTGAAGCATTTTAGAGTATTTTGAGGCAAGCGCTATATCAAAAGAGAAGACAGAAGGATTGGAAAATTTGACTCTCCAGTTGACAAAGGAATATTTCTTGGGTACACAAGCAAAAACAAGGAATACAAGTGTTTCAATATGAGACTCAATACAATAATTGAAAGAATTAATGTACATATTGATGAGACCAGTCTACCAAAGTCCAAAGAAGAAAGTAAAGACCCAACAGAGCATGAAGGTGAAGAGGATTTGAAAGAAGAAGTAGAACAAGTAGAATCAAAAGAAGAAGAAGAGAAGCCAGAAGCAGAGCAAGAGGAATATGGCCAACAAAATATTCAGATATCTCCCAAAATTCCTATTCAACGAGTGCAGAAAAATCATCCACTAGAATAGATCATTGGGGATAGATATGTAGGATTTGAAACCCGAAGAAAATTGCGCTCACCAGAAAAAAGACATATAACACTCTATTTCATAGTTGAACTCAACATATTTGAAGAATATAGCACTGATGAACACTGGATCAAAGACATGGAAGAAGAATAGGATCAGATAGAGAAGAATGACACATGGGAACTTGTTCCAAGGCCTAAGAATAAGAACGTGATTGGCACAAATTGGGTATCGAGAAACAAGCTGAACGAGGATGGACATGTAACCAGGAATAAAGGAAGGTTAGTATGCAAGGGATAAGATCAAGTTGAAGTAATAGATTTTGAAGAAACATTTTCCCTATTTTCTAGAATGGAAGCAGTTAGATTGATCTTGGCTTATGCATGTTCGAAGAAAATCAAATTATATCATATGGATGCAAAATCAACCTTCCTCAATGGAGAAATAGAAGAAGAAGTCTACATAGAACATCCAGAAGGACTTATATTGTCAGAAAAGGAAGAATATGTTTGCAGATTGAAGAAGTCACCATATGGACTCAAACAAGTCCCCAGAGCATGGTATTCAAGATTAGACAGGTATCTACAACAACAAGGGTTCAAGAAAGGCAACAATGACAAAAATATCTACATAAAGGTAAATAAAAATAATTTATTGATAATTGAAGTTAAACTTATCCTTCCTAAACAAATAACTAGAAGAAGAAGTCTACATCGAACAACGAGAAGGACTTATACTATCATAAAAGGAAGATTATGCTTTTATATTGAAGAAGGAATTGAATGGACTCAAACAAACCCCAAGAGAATGGTATTTAATATTATACAGGTATCCACAACAACAACAGATCAAGAAAGGCAATGCAAACAACAATATCCACATAAAGGTAAATAAAAATAATTTATTGATAATTGAAGTTTATGTTGTTGACATTATTTTTGGAAGTAATGATGATATGATGAGTGAGAAATTTTCTAAAGACATGAAGAATGAATTCAAAATCTCATTACTTGGTGAGTTTTATTTATTTTTGGGACTCCGCATATGTCAGCAAGATGCAGGTACTTTCATCTCCTAGACCAAGTATATAAAAGAAATGTTAAAGAAGTTTGGAATGGTAGATTGCACACTCATAAGTACTCCCATGCAGTCTAGTTGCAAATTGAGAAAATATGATATATCCAAGGATGCACATTAGAGACTCTACAGATTGATGATTGGAAGATTACTCTATGTGACGACATCAAGACTAGATGTGATGCAAGCAGTTGGACACGTGGAAACATTTCAAGCATCACTAGAGGAAACACATATTATGGAAGTAAAGAGAATATTTAGATATATCAAAGGAGCATAAGACTATGGGTTATGGTATCCAAAAGGGAATGATGTATCTCTAGTTTCATGCATAGACGTGGATTGGGAAGGAAATGTTGATGAAATAATAAGTACAAGTGGAGAAGCCTTCTACTTGGATGATTGTATGGTATCCTGGTTGAGAAAGAAACGCTATTTCATATTGTTCTCCACAACAGAAGAAAAGTATATTGCAACAATAACATGTTGTACACAAGTTATTTATATGAAGAAAACTTTGCAATACATACAGGTAGAGTATGGAGAGCCTATTTTGATATTCTGTTATAACAATAGTGTTATAAGTATCTCTAAGAATCTAATGATGCATTCCAAGACAAAACACATTCTGATCAAGTTTCACTTTCTACATGTACATGTTACAGAGAAGAACATCAAGGTAGAGTATGTTGGGACAAAAGAACATATTACATATATCTTCACCAAACCTCTTCTGAGGGAGATGTTTGAGTATCTTCGACAAAAAATTCGAGTAGTTTCAACCCCACAGTGACCTACATGGAAATTGGCAAAGTAAGACAGGGGTAAAGAAGTAGTAATCATGAAAGAGTTGAATACTTTTTTGAAATATTTTTATCAGAGATTTACATGATGAAGCACCATGAATAGAAACATCAGTAGAGATCATAGGCTTAGAAAGAGGGGGAGCAACCCCAAGGAGAAGGCGTCCTTTATCATTGATATCAAAGGGGGAGAGAAAAATAGAGGCATGGAAAGGAAGAGAAAAGGCGTGAAGATAGGGGGAGCCAACATGAGCATGAGAAGTGGTGTGTCTAATTGTTTCCATCAATGGAAAAGGGGGATATTGTTGAAAGATTAATTGTGGAAAAATATTAATTGTCAAATGTTTAGTTGTTGGAAGATTGGTTGTCACTGATTTCAACCCTTGAACATAAAGTTAACAAGTTGCATGTCGAAGTAAAGTAGTTGTAAACATAAGATAATAAGTTGCATGTTAGTTTCATGTCAAAGTAACTATACACAGAAGTTAACAAGTTTCATCTGATTTGCATGTGTGTTGCATATCATCATGAGTTGCATGTTAATTACATGTCATCATTAGATCCTCATTAAAACACAGAGAAGAGTAAATTGGATAATTACTTCTATGTATCACTTAGTAGAATACATGTTGCATATATGAGGCAATGAGTCAAAAGAAGAGAAGTCCAGTGAAGTAAGAAGTTTGCAGGAGCCGAGAGTACGGAGAAGAGGTTTCAGATAGGGATTCCTTGAGTATATCTATGAGTTTCAGAAGGAAAATCATGAGAATACATGGGCTTCAATGAAGAAAAGCACAGATACCCATGAGTATACAATGCATAAAGTTGTGAACTTATGAGGAAAAGTGCAGATACCCACGAGTATATAGTGCATAAAGTTGCGAACTTATTAAGAAAAATTGTGGAAGATCACGGATATAAAACTCAAGTCAGCTATAGGTTTGTAAGAAGTTACTTATTTTCCTATAGTTGTAGTATCCTATTGAAGGGAGTTTTTTGGCATTTTTGGACCTCATTTTTCAAATTTGGAAAGACCAGAGACCATTTTCTGGGAAATTCTGAGAAACTCCAAGATTATTTTCATGCATTACAAATCCCAAATACATTGTTGTTCATAAATTACAACAAACTTAAATGACATGGTTGTAGCTTTCCAAAGACATTTCAACTCTTGGTTTTTAGTAAATTCTCCAAGATATTGTTTTGAACCCTAACTTACCCCGGGAACCAGTTTCAAACATTTTCCCAAGGTCATATGGGAGTGATCAACTTGTTGTTCTCTTTTAGTAGTTTTATTGTATAAAAAAAACAAGCTTATTTCCACACCCCTATCCACCAAAATTTACCCTCAGTTCTTTTCGTCCACCGAGGAAGCTGGGGGAGGACAATACCTAGGTTGGGTGGTCCTGAGAGGGATTTTATGCAAGTCCCTCACCTCTCATTCTTCCCATTTTCACCTCCTTCTACAAAGGACCATAAGAGGTGTGGATAATATYCGCCTTGAAACAAGCTATCAAATAGGTTGTAACTAGATTCACCATCGGATAGGTGTGATTCATTCTAATGGACGTATTTTTATTATAACAACACTTTATGTCAGACCCTTATTTAAATTAGATGTGGTATGTTATATGTCTCACCTTATCTCCATTCTTGATAATTTTAGACACTTCAAAGAAGCTCGATCTAAATCATGAATTCTCATATCCAAGAGCCTCTATAAATTTTAGCAAAGTCAAATCCCAAGCACATTTTGATCAATGTATCATATCCTGTAGTAAAAATGAGATTTTCAAATGCTAGAATACAAACATATGGTATGGTTTAGTATGGCCATGGAAACCATCTATTTTGAACCAGCCTAGAAAATCCTTTCTACGAGCTTGTCTCTATGATTTTTGGATGGAAAGGAAGATATTTTAGAAGGCTCTTCAAGAAGCCCCCATCTCTCACAAAATCCCTGTGTCGCACACATTTTAACTTTCTATGCGAAACACTTAGTGTCACACCTATCATAACTTTTTGTGTGATATGTTTTTCCTGTATAACATCCTTTTAAACTTTCAGTGTGAAATTATTTGGAGTGTATCACACCAAAAAATATTTTTAGTGGACGCACCCTATGTTGTAGGCTTGTAAAATTTATGTGTGTCATTTTGCACCTCTAAAAACTTTGGCTCTGCCATATCACATCTCTTAAAAAATTGGATGATGTACTATATGTGTTGCGACATTTTAAAATTTGGTAGTGATAAATACATTTAACACTTTGTCTTATGTTACTTCATGGAAATTTATGTTGTGTGTACCTCTTTAAAACCTTGGAATGATGCAAAAACCAAAAATAAATTTCCTCATGTGTATCGTATAGAAACGATTTTTGGGTGTGACATGTCACGATGGTGGAATATTTGAGGAAGTGATATGTATCGCATGAAAATAAATTTTTCCATGGTGTGATATATTGTGACAAAGGAAATTTTGGAGTGATGTGACATGTCGTGACAAAATATCTTTAAGTGCAATATAACGTGTCACGATAGAAATAATTTTGAGTGTGATATGATGCATCACAACAAAAGTAAATCTCAATGCGATATGACATGTGATGAAATAAATAAATTTGAGTCTGATATGATGCATCATGAGAGAACTAAATTTCAATGTGATACATTATTTCATGACCAAGGGAATTTTTGAGTGCAATAAAACATGAGCAATTAAATTTCTGGAAGATGCAAAAATGTCAGTTTTGCAAAAGTTTTGGAAGAATTCCTAAGGGGAATTTTTTTTTCCTAGAGGTTGAAGAAAAAATCAAAGAAAACCTTTGAGGAGCCTAATGAAATCAGAGGGAAGAGAACCTGCATAAGGTTTATGAGAAAAAAATTCAAAATAATGGAAGAGAATGTACAATAAAGTTCATGAAGGGCCAAAAATGCAAAATAAGATGGGACATGTTGGAAACTTGGTTGTCATTGATGTAAACTCTAGAAGAAGTTTATAATCCCCTTGAAGTTAAGGGTGTATTTGAATAAGTATCCAAAGTGGTCCCCTTATGGCATATGTTGTATCCTTTTCGCCACTTGGATGAGCAAAAGAGGGACACCTACAAGTCCAGTTGGGTCAACTGAATAGGACAGAAGTTAGTGTATGTGTCAAATGACTCAATCAAATGAAACAAACAAACAACTAAGATAATAACAACTAAAGAAACAAAACTACAATGCATAAGGAAATTAGAACCAAAATTAATCAAACAATTGACCAATATTCACACCACCAATGGAGAGTTTATATTAGTGGCAAAACACCAAAGAAAAAGGGGGACTTATGGATCCCCTCTTATTCCAAGGGAGGGATCTTGAGTCCCTTATGTGAGAACTCTTCTAACAAACAGAAAACTAGAAGGGAAATGGTGAAGATATCCAAGCTTATTCCCTCAAGAACTGAGGTGAATAGCTTAATGAGATGATGCTAGTATTCTCCAAGAAGGAAAGAGGTTCCTTGTAGGAGAATAGAGGAAGCATAACAATACAATGAGATTCTTGAATTCATAGTGCACCCATGGCCTCTTTTTATAGAAAATCTTTGAGGCATTATCCAATCGGTCTTTAGTGTGAACAAGCGGCCTTTTAGGGCACCCTTAGGTATTTGAAAAACCCCCCACTTAGATTCAGCTCAGATTTGAGGGTCAAATCGACTTGGGATCTGAACCGGAAGTGGGTGAGGGGATGAAAATAACCATAAATGCATTGTTCTCAGGTGTTCGTGGTTTTTTGCGTACACATTCGCGTGTTGGGCGCATGTGTGCTTTCCTGACGTTTATGACCTACGCATGTGCGTGCGTTTCCTATAGTTCTTCTGCAGATGTTAATTTCTTAACCAATTGTATAGTTTGTTCCCTTTGGAAATGAATTTTTGGGGCTATGAATGGACTAATAGGTGTTTGGAGATGCTGGATTATTGTAACCATTTGCGGACTAATTTCAGTGAAAACAGATGCCCCCTAATGTGTGAGGTTAGGAGAGTATGTAGAGCCGAAATACATCAATGTTTCTTCTACTGAGCGTACCATTGTAAGAAAGAGTTGTTATAGGAACTGCAAGATCGATCTGGTGGAGAGAGAGGGGAAACTGTGGGACCCAAACCTTTCTCTAGGCGTGGGAAAATAAAAATTGTATACAAACGAGGTGGGTATGCCCCATGCTCGTGTCATGTACCTCAAATGTGTAAGACAGTAACGGAAGCTATATGTTGATGTAGATAACTACAGCGCCCTCCGGGGCGGTTTGATAATGGAAGATAAAAATTCTGATAGTGAACATAATCTGAAAAGAGGTGATGACATTTGTAAGGAGTGTCGATGACTTACAGGCATTGATGGCCCAAAAAATTTCAGAGGTCTTCGACTAGTATAACACAACTTCAATAGTCACAAAGTAAGACCCACCATAACATGAGATTGTGTTGAAGAAGAATGTCATGGGAGTCAATGACGACAGAGAGAAATGATGGTTCTCTCTGTGTCATCTGAGACTCCTCATTATAAAAGTAATGAGAGTCAAGATATTGTCGCCCTTTTGGAAACTTTGTTGATGTCAACAGAAAGGGAGATGTGACTCCAAGAAGTAAAGGGATTCATGAAATCCACTGGATGAGATTAGGAACTGATGAGGAACATGTATGAAGTCAAGAGATGGTGAGACTCACGACTACCCTTGGTTGGGGATATAAGTTAAGTATGAGTGGAATCAATCGTGAAATTGAATCTAGCGTCAGGGGGACAACTAGATGGGGGTTAAATTGTGTCAGAGGCATGACAAAGTGGACAAACTCAGAGATCATCAGTACATGGACTATGGGATACTCGAGGTTTATGGATGATGTAAACAGGAGTCGAAGGTAACGAATGCCCCAACCAAGGGTGACAGGGGTTTCTTTTCTGGAAAAGAAGGTCGCTAAAGGAGACAACAAAAAGCTATGTAAATGTTGTAAAGAAAGGCTTTATAAAATTACCAAATGAATAAAGAATAATTTGGGATAAGTGTGCAGATACATAAATGGGTGTGCCAATGTAAGATGGCTTGGCTTGTGAGGATGCAAGTTTTGGGGAGAACTAGTGGGGGGTGGGGGCCCCATAGGTGGGTTTCTTTACGAGGTAAATGAATGGAGGAAAATCTGCAGATGGGTAAACTGACTATGCCTGAAATGGAGGGTTAATGATACTACGGAGGTGCATTCAAATTTGAACCATGAGGATATATCCTAGGATTCCATTGGGAAATCTAGAAAAATGAGGAGAAGGAGTATGTGGTTGATTCTCGAACATGCGTAAGACGATTGAGACTCCCATCCCAAGGGGGTGAAAACTAGCATGAGTGTCAAAGTGCCAAAAGGGGACTATGAATGGGAAAAATCATCTAGGGGAGAGTGCTACCGAGTGACAGTACTAAAAATGAAGCAAAGGTGAGAGTACTGCAGAGCCGGATGGGGGGATCCTATAGGAAAATGTCGGAGGGTGTGACCAGGAGATGCAATTGAGATTTAGAGGGAATTATTACATGATAGTGTCGATCATATACCTGAAGGGTTTGCGCTGGTGGTTGATGACCAAGTACCTACACACATGAAAACTGAATAGCCGACGTGAAAAATATTTGAAGATAAAGAATATATAACAATTATTCAATAATTTTGAACATGAGCATGCATACCTGGGTGTGATGTGAGAAAAATTTTCCCCTATGGCCGAGGATGGATGGTGACCCAAGGAATGTGACTGTGTAGGTGGCGGGATCCTGATCCCGTGGTTGAAGACAGATCAGAAAATAGATGTTTTGAGCTCCTATAATGGAGCATGGAAGTTTGGAAAAAGTGACTACATATAACTGTAGGGCCCACATTGCAAACTCATTTGTACATGCTTCCATAGCGAGTTGACGAGAAGTTTTTAGAGGAGATTTGGAGATTCTGGGAGTTAGAGCAAGTTGATCCAGGATTAGCGAGAGCCAGGTTAGTGGTCTCATCCTCCTCAATAGTAGTTAGGATTTCTTTTCTGGGCAGGGTCATGTTGGATTACTGAGAGGGGGGGGTGAATCAATAATACAACAATTTAATCCCTTTTAACCATATAATCCAAGTGTTATATCAATGAAGCATTATCATCCAATAACTATAGAGTAAATAAGCAATGAACAAATGAACAAACATACACATACACAGTACACTAATGTTTTATGTGGAAACCCAAATCGGGAGAAAACCATATAAATTTTTTTCTTATATGTCTTGAAGAATTACATTCATTGGAAGCACCAACTTCCTTTGTTTTCCAGCTGCAACCGGAAGGAGGCTCCAACCCCCTAGTTTCTCAGGCTACAACTTGAGGGAAGCTCCAACTCCCCAATTCTTTGGCTACAACCAGAAGGAGGCTACAACCCCCTATGTTCTTTGGCTACAATCGGAAGGTGGCTACAACCATCTTCCCTTGCCCCGTCCTGCCACCCTGAAGTAGAAGCAGAATGATGGAACCACTGTCAACTTGTCACTGTGAGATATACTGTTGTAAACTTGTACCAATTATGTACCATGCATCAACTTGTAATCAACCTGTACCATAACAAAGTGCATCCAACCATGTACCAATTATGTACCAATCATGTGTCAACTACTCATCAACTATGACTCATCAATATGTACCAACATTATGAACTATACACGTCATGTATGTGCCAACTCATCAACTACTTGTCTCAACCATGTACTCAACATGTACCTCAACCAAAATCCCTCATCAATTTCATCATCCAAATCTAATTTGTAGCTATGTAATATACCTGGTGTATATGGTCACATTCCTGCAAACCTTCCTTAACTTCAACAACAAGAGACTAGCATTTTCATCAAACTTTTCTTTAGTCTCAAATGCCTAGGATTAGTCAACAACCCTAACTTGAAGTAATTATAACTGTGTACCTGTAATGTATAAAGATATGAAAATTATATACAATGTTAGTCAATTTGTTTTATGCAATTCCTCCAGGTATCACTACTTGGAACCTCTCAGAAAAGGAGTTATAGCAAAAATGACATACCTTGTTGAATTATGGCTTATTCTAGAGACTGACCTTGTAGAGTGTGCCCCGCATGGAATATTTGTTGAATTGATATGAAACATTTATGCAGCATACTTTAGACTGTACCCTAACCAACACATTTGGTTTCACTGAATTTGGATCTGTTATGAATAATTTATGACATTTTTACCCAAAACGCTTGTTTTTGACTACTTTCAGGAGTAGCCACAAACCCTATTTTCCACGGAGTGTAACTCCAAAAATAAAATGACCCACAAGATGAATTTTTTACCAAAGATACTTGGATATGTTATCTCAATTGCATATCAATTTCAAGGTCTAAATCCTTATAGAAAAAAGTTATAGCAAAAATGGTGAGATGACCTGTAAATAACATACCTTATAAAGCACCATCAAAAGAATTTGTCCTTCCTTACATTTCGGCATTATTTTCTTCACCTTCCCTCAAAATTTTGGCTTATATATCCTTAGTTACCTCAAACACCTATATATATTCAATATGCTCAAGTGTGATTAAAATGAGAGAGCCTTGCCTCTTATTTATACTCTCCAAGTAGCTTCCTTAAAAACATCTTCTAGGTCACTTGGCCTCACTTTCCTTATTTTAGGGTTAACCCACTTCTAATTTCTCCATTAAATTTATTATTGAAATAATTTATTTTGTATTCACTTTGAATTATAATACACTCATTATTTCACTTTATTATTTACCTTTTAAAATCTCTTAAACCACTTTGACTAGTTTGACCTTTTGGGGCTTCTAGATGACATATGAGGGTCCTCCAACTTCGTAAGGCCATAACTCTCAAACCGCGAGGAGTTATGTGACGTTCCACATACCACCATAAATGGAATGACATGTAATATCCATATAGAATAGTATTATCTAAAAATATATCATAACTCATACCATTATCCATCAAACAAACATGGGTCCATTACCCAAACCTGGGGTCTCCAACTTCTCATGGCCATAACTCTCTAACCGTGAGGATTTATGTGACGTTCCACATGCCACTGAAAACGGAATGACAAGAACTATTCATATAGGATATTTTACCTGACAAATTCATTTTCCTTCATCTCATTATTCCACAATCAAGCATGGGTTCTCTTAATCTGCAAAGCGTCTTTCAGTGAAATCTTTCACCATAAGGGGTCCACTTTGGAGTTCATCGATCTTTAATTCTTATCAACCATGACAAGACAATAATGAGTCACATTTACATCAAACAATATTGGGTCCATTACCCAAACCTTTGTGTTGTGGGGCTTTGTTCAAGGGTTGACATCAATGAAAACTAACCTTAATCAACAATATCCCCCTTTGGCATTGATGGAAACACTCTGATATAATACTAAAATCATATCACTTATGCTCCCCCTGGAACCATGCCTCTGTTCTTTGTATCTGATAAATTTTCCTTTTTCCTCTGCATCTAATAAATTTTCTCCCCCTGGAACCATGCCTATGTCCTCTGCATCTAATAAATCTCTCCCCCTTTGTCATCAATGGAAAATGTATCTTTCCATCCGAGGTTTCTCCCCCCGACTGGACTATCCTCTTATGGTGCTTCCTCATGTACATATAAGACATATAAGATAATCATTCAAAAAGAATTCAAAAAATATTCATTTTGGAGTAGAAATAACTCCAAGTCTTTGGTGAAGATATTCAAAGCCTTTCCATGGAAGTGGTTTTGTAAAGATGCCTACCACTTATTCTTTTGTGCCCACATACTCAACTCTGATGTTATTTTCTGCAACCTGTTCCTGTAGAAAGTGATACTTGGTTGGAATGTGCTTCGTCTTGGAGTGTATCACCGGGTTTTTTTAGATACTAATGACACTTGTATTATCACAATATATTGGAATGGGCTCATCATACTCAACCTGCATATCTATCAAAGTTTGCTTCATCCAAAGAACCTGTGTACAACATGTTGTTGTTGCAATATACTCTGCCTCAGCTGTAGATAGAGATACTGATGATTGTTTCATTCTTAGACATGATACCAAACACTCACCTAAGTAGAACGTTGCTCAATTGGTGCTTCGTCATCCATAAATACAACCTACCCAGTCTGCATCTATGTAGGAAATAAGTGATAGATCTTTTCCTTTTGGATACCATAATCCAAACTCTTTTGTTACTTTGAGATATCTAAAAATCCTCTTTACTGCTAATACATGTGATTCCTTTGGTGCTACTTGAAATCGTGCCACCTGTCCAACTACTTGCATTACATATGGTTTGGATATTGTCACATATAGTAGGATGCCAATCATTGACCTATATTGCCTCTGATCTGTAGACTTCGAATCATCATCTTTGCTCAACTTACAACTAGTTTGCATGGGAGTGATAACTAGTTTGCAATCTTCCATTCCAAACCTCTTTAGCATTTCTATGATATACTTGGTTTGAGAAATAAAAATTCCTTGGTTTCTTTGACATATCTGAAGTCCCAGAAAGAAGGATAGTTCTCCAAGTAACGACATTTCAAATTCATTATGCATGTCTTTTGCAAATTTCCGGCTTAACCTGTCATCACCACTACCAAAAATAATATCATCAACATAAACTTCAATTAATAAAATATTACCTTGACTTACCTTGATGTAGAGGTTGTTGTCTGCACTTCCTCTTCTGAAACCTGCCTTCTGCAGATACTTATCCAGTCTGGAGTACCATGCTCTAGGAGCTTGTTTTAGACCATACAAGGCCTTCTTTAATTTACATACATAGTCTATGTTCTCTGACAACTGAAATCCTTCTGGTTGTTCAATGTAGACTTCTTCTTCAAGTTCCCCATTCAGAAAAGATGATTTTACGTCCATCTTAAACTTTAACATTTTTGGAGCATGCACAAGCTAAAAATAAATGGATTGCTTCCATTCTGGAAACTGGGGAAAATGTCTCTTCAAAGTCAATTCCTTCAATCTGTGCATATCCTTTACATACCAATCTAGTTTTGTTCCCTGTAACTTGTCCATCTTCATTCAATTTATTCCTGAAAATCCATTTTGTGCCAATCACATTCTTATTCTTTGGTCTTGGAACCAGTTCCCAAGTGTCATTTTTCTCTATTTGATCCAATTCTTCATCCATGGCATTATTCCAAAATTCATCCTTGTTGGCTTCTTCAAAATAGTTTGGTTCAATTGTAGATAAGAGTGCTAGGTGTGTTTGTTCCGGTGAACAGATTTTTCTTCTAGTCTCAACTCCTGCAACTTTGTTTCCAATAATCTAATCTAAAGGGTGATTCTTCTGTACTCATTTTCTAGGTGTCTTTGGAGATACTTTCTAAAATTGCTCTTCTTCTTCTGTCGGATTCTCTTCATCTTCATATTCATTTTCTACTTATTTTTCATCTTCTTCTTTGAAAAGTTGTTCCATTGATTTGTTTTCTTCTTCCTTTGATTTTGGTCTTCCTGTTTCATCAATTGTTATGTTGATTCTTTCCACAAATTTGTTCAATCTTAGATTATAACATTTGTATGCTTTCCTTTTACTTGAGTAACCAACAAGTATCCCTTTGTCCACACGAGAGTCAAACTTTCCCATTCTGCCATCTTCTCTTTTTATGTAGCATTTGCGTCCAAAAACTCTAAAGTGATTCACATTTGTTGGTCTTCCTTTCCATAGCTCGTAGGGAGTTTTATCAGTGTTGTTTCTGAGCATTACTCCGTTTTGACTGTGAATAGCTGTATGCACTACCTATGTCCAAAATGTGTCTATCAATTTGGAATCCATTAGCATTGTTTGAGCCATTTCTTGTATTGTCCTATTCTTTCTTTCAACAACTCCATTATGTTGAGGTGTCCTAGCAACAGAGAATTGCCTTTTTATTCCATGACTTCTACAGTAGTCCATAAATTCATTTGAAGTGAACTCTCCTCCATTATCATATCTCAAACATTTGATTCTTGAATCCATCTCATTTTCAACGATTTCCTTGTAGATCTTGAAGTTTTCAAAAGCTTCTGACTTGTTCTTGAGAAAGAAAACTGCAGTCATTCTTGTATAATCATCAACTAATAACATAAAGAATTTTTCACCTTTTAATCCTTTTTTTGTGGTTGGTCCAACTAGATCAGTGTGCACAATTTCCAGTGGTCTTGTTGTTGAATATTCCTTTGATTTGAACCTGGTCTTTGTTTGCTTTTCTTTTTTACAATGCTTGCATAAAGTGTTGGTTGGTTTGGTGATCTGGGGCATTTCTCTAACTTCTTCTCCTTTTCTGAATTTGACAAGTTTATCAAAATGCATGTGACCCATTCTTCTATACCATATCCAAATTTCATCTTCCTTTACTAGACAACACTTTTCATTTCCAATTTCACTTAACACATTATGTTGTTTGAAGTTCTTGCAGCTGTACCGACCAATTTCCCTAAACCTTCTTTTCTTATCTCACACTTTTCTGAATCAAAAGTAAGTTTATGACCTTGGTCACATATTTGACTCACACTTAGAACATTATGTTTCATATATTCTACTAGTAGAACATTTTGTACCTTTTCATTCTTGTTCCCAATTCGGACTATGCCTTCTCTAATGATTTTGGATGAATTATCATTTCTGAAGGAGACTGATCCATTTTTTTCTTTTCGTAATGTAAGAAATTTGTCTTTATCACCAATCATGTGTTTTGAACATCCACTATCAACATACCAATCATGTTTCTTCTTCTTAGCTTGTAGAGGGACTGTACATTCTTCATTGTTATACTGATCTTTCTTTCTTATCCATGTCGTTTTCTGAGGTTCCTGTCTGTGACTATTGGTATTTTGTTTAGGTTCTTTAGGAGGGACTTTCATTTTGCAATCCTTGGCCATGTGTCCAAAATTGTTACATTTGTAACACTTCACTTCAGTGCTCAAAGATTCAAGCCTATTGTAATTTCTTCTTTGTGTGTCACTAGTTCTCCTTGAATAATCCCTTTGTGTATAACTTTAAAAGTTGTTATTGTTCATATTCTTAGCTCTTCAATTCACAGCTTTATGTCCAAAATTATTACATGCATAACATAAACCAAAAAGTATAGTTTGATACCTGGGAGTTGGAGATCTTCTGAAAGGAGGTGCTCTTATGAATCCTTCTTCTTCTCGAAGCCTATCTGTCTGTTGTTGATTCTAAAATCTGAATCTTCTTGGTGGAGGAGTGTCCCTATAATATTCTTTGTATATCTTCCTTTCCTCTTTGATTTTTTCTGCATAACTCTTTTGATTTGTTTCTTTCTCTATTGTTTTGGACCTTGATCCATTTTCTGTCTGATTGTATCCAAGTCTGGACTTGTCAAGATGAGATTTTTTATTGTTGATAATGTCATCCAGAACTTTTGAGTTATTCTACATATTTTTCTTTTGAATATCCTTTCTTAGTGTGATAACCTCTGCTTCCAAGTTTCCAATGATCTTGTCATTTTCTTCTAGTTTCTCTTTGAGTGCTTCTTCAATTATTTTATCTTCTTCTATTTGAACCTTCAATTTTGTGATCATTTGTTCTAGTTCTTGAGTGTCATTTTTCTTGTCTAGTTCTGCTTGTAGTTTCTTGTTTTTCTTATTTTCTCTTCTAATAACTTCTATAGCACACATTAATTCTTTTCGATAGTCAACTTATGCCTCTTCAATTTCTTCTTAGACTTCTTCACATTCTTCTTCGACTTCTTCATATTCTTCTTTGGAGTCTTATTTGTCAGAGTCTTTTACAACGATGAATAGAAATCTTCCTATCTCATTGTCACTGACTTCATCTTCATCTGATAATGAGATATCTTCTTTGGTGTATAAGTTTTTCTTGAAAACTTTCTTTGTAGTTCTTTTTCCTTTATATGTGTGTTTTCCTTTTGAGTAACCTTCATCATTTCTCTTTTTCTTATGAGGACATTTGTTAACAAAATGACCAATACCATCACAATTAAAACAAATTAAAGGGAGCTTACCTCTATACCTACCGTTGGTT
>JASDQU010736624.1:422568-439101 GCA_032191745.1 Picea mariana
GTTGTGAAATATGGTTAAATTTGTCAATTAAAAAAGTTTGTGCTTCTTTGAGAAAACAACATTCAAACCAGGAAAAGTTTCCCAAGAATCAAGTCTCGATGTCTATATGTAGTTGTAAGTTGTTCAAGGTTTGTAGTCTGCTAAGTTGAAGGGATTTTCTCTAGTCTCATGTTTGATTCCAATAATTTATAGAGAAGAGAACTTAAAATCACATTTTTTTGTCATTGAAAAGTAAAGTCATTTTAACCTTAAAACTGGTTTGTTAAAAAAAATTGTGCTATATATTCTTGAGTTGTGTAATATTTGTTTATCTTGCTATATTAACATATATTAATGTGAAATCAAACTGAGTTGATTTATGTAATATTTATTTATCTTGTTATATTAACATATATTAATGTGAAATCAAAGTGAGTTGATTTATTTTTGTAAATTAGTTAAACTAATATAAATCTAAATTTATTTACTCTAAAATCAACTTATATTTTTTTCAATTTGTATTAATTTATTTTTGTAAACTAGGTCAATTAATATAAATTTAAATATATTTAACTTGTATTTTTTTTTTTTTAATGTAAGTATTTTTTTTATATGTATGACAACATCTCTTCCATACTAAGCTATATAACGTCTCTTCTCAATATGATGGGATGAATAAAGAGAGAGAAAAATAAAATAAAATAATTAAAATAGACAACTAGGAAAGATTAACAATAAAAAAGGAAATAAATAAAGAAACAAAAAATGAAATTAAATGAAGCACTAGAAATTGAAAAACACCCTAATAATTCCAATCATGAAAATGACTACAAACTTAACCAATCTTATAAACCCCTCATTCATCATCTAAATCACTAAAAAAATTATAGTTAAATTTTCATAACAAATAAAATAATTTCATATTTTTAGCTTCTACTCCTTATCCTTAATTTACTCTCAACTATCTATTTAATCATTTTAAATTTCCTCCTCATTTACTTTTTTCGTCATCCTATCTGTTTTATTCTATTAATTTTATTTATTTTTTCTCCTTTATTTATCCCTCTTTTTTATTTATATTTTTGGTTATTTATTTATTTTAATAATTTTGTTCTTCTTCTTTATTCTTTCAATCATATATTTTATTAATTTTCCCGATGAATAAATGAATAATGCAATCATATTTTACAAATATATATAAAAAATATATTTCATATATTTAATTTTTTTCACTGGATAAATATATTTCATATATTTAATTAAAAGACAAGATATTGATTCTGATTCTTCACTTTATAATTGATATCCGAAACCCTTCTCTTGACCACAGGAAAAACGTGTGCAACAAGGAGACATTATTAAAGTTAGGTGAGATTTGCCATACATATAATATTTGTTTTGTTATTGATTATTATTAAAGTTAGGTGAGATTTGTCATAAATATAATATTTGTTATTGATTGATATCCCAAGTAGCGAATAAATTTAAATTTAAAGGGTGGATCCTAAGTGAGAATGGTATATATTCATGCAATTCTTTCACCATAAAAAGTTAAAAAAATATATATTTCAAGACCATAATATCTTAATAAATTAAGATCACACATTATAAGTTTATTTGTATTTTTTTGGTTTATTTTATATAGAGCATAGATGATATATGTATAAAAGTATAGCATAGCAATCAACAATGTTTGTTTTCTAAGAAATACAATTTTTTTCTATTCAAAATATTTACTCACAAAAGATATTTTTTTGAGAAAGGATGTATGGTCACTTTGACATTTAAGAAGCGGTGTGAAATACCTCTCTGTATCTACTTCTGTAATTTTGTTAGGATGTCAAAACCCATATAATAACTTTACAATAAGCCTCTATAAATCAATTTGATGGCCCTTCACTTGGTCACCTCATGCCCTTTGACAGGAATTACGGGGAAAAAAACTCTAAGAGATGTAAAGTATAAATTATTGAATATAAACTGATTCAGGGCATGGAGTTAATCATTCATTTCAAACCAAAAAAAAACATTGAAACACATGAACCCAGATAACAAAACCAAGATGACAAATACAAAAATGGGTCCTTACCAATCATTGAAACACATGGACGTGAATGAAAAATACATAAAAAAGAGGCGCTTAATCATTGATACATATAGACCCTTATGAGAAATATATACAGAGGCACTGGAAATCAATGAAACACATAGACCTAGATGAGGAATATATACAAAAGCACTTACCAAGCGTTGGGGTTGCACCAATCTCTTATATTTTGGATAGAACATGCAATTACTAACCTGTGATCATCTCCTCTACGTAATCCAATCAATCATTTTCTCCTTTTTTATTCTATACCTTGTTCTCTCTTTGGTTCGTTGGTCTAGCTTATTTCTCTCTTTGGTTCGTTGGTCTAGAAGAGAAATTAACTTTGAACCCTTTGAGCGCACATCAGCAGTGCGAGGTCACTTCGCTTGGAGAAGATAAGAATAAGAATGGAAAGAGAAATCCAAACACAATTAGAGAGACTCAAATCACAGGAAAGAAGGCAAGGAAGCTTAGTAAGAAGAAGGCTAAGTTGGAAAGGCTACAAGAAGTTATAGAGAACAGATGGAATATTTCATAGATTGAAACTTCACAGGAGGCAGGTTTGCAAGATTTGACCTCGCTGGAACAACAGAAACATGCAGAATGGAACTTCACCCTGGAGAAGCTATATGACCATTGGAGGCGCCCTGAAAATTAGAACGACGCTCCAGAACAGCTAGGAAACACATTTATGGGTGGATAGATCGCCATTAGACATTGGGACCGTGCCATAACGGATAGATTCGCATTGATTGAGGCAATCTTGTCCGTTGAAGGAATCTGTTACAATACTTGCTTACTTAACTCATCGGACGCTGTGTCGAGACCACTTTTTACTACCCATGATTATCTGAGATAGGAAACAAAGTGATTGTGTGTGTCGAGCTATGATATTAGACCTCGCCATTTGTTGTTTACCCCACTATCCGTTCACCTACCCTGACTTATTTGTTAATAGTGATAATGTCGACCGAGCCAACTGAGCTAGAGAAGTCAGTTGAAGAAGTTCTGAAGAAGTTTATGGATGATAAAGCTATGTCTGAGGGAGTACATGCATCATCGACCAGGGGACTCTAGGCTTCCCCTTCGACTAGACATTGCTCGAAATGTGCCAACTCCACAACTAAGAAGCAAAGTAAGAATCACGATGATCTGGCTAATGCGAAGAAGATCCTATCGATCTTACCTAATTACATCCCGCCTTTGGCTATCACGGTTAACCGCAACAACATCCCATGGGACTTCAAGTACACATTTATCACCGCATACATTCTGAAGGGAATACGTGTAGTTGGAACCCAGTTAGGACAGATCCTAGTATTGAAGAATAATGACTTTAACCTTGGAGACAAAAAGAACCACACCATGCTCGTGGCCCATAGATATTTGATGAAGACGACTAGGAAGAAGCCTTGCATAGTCTCCTTGCCTTGGATAAAGGAGCTGACGCAGTCCACGATACTGAACGTAATGAAGATCCCTCATTTTGGCCGACTTCAGGAGGTTAACGCTTGCGTTAAACTCCTCTTGTCGTGCTGTAATGATCCCAAGCCAATTTTTTCGCTTGAAATCACTAACTACCACTGTTGTATTTGATGTGCACGTGACTTATTGAGTTGTTCAGTTATTAAGTGGTGTTCATACAAGATTCATTCAACACATGAAATATCACAATACATTCAAGATATAGATAACAAAAGCAAGATATGACCTTTTATTATAAGAAGCATGGAACAGATACAATAGAGGGCGGATCTAGAATAATCCTCAAATGGCCCAATAGATAAGAAATACGAGCTACTACAAAATGCTCTGCCGATACAAATAAGCCTCCAAAGGCTGGATGAGAGATGAAGACTAATGCAAGTGGATCTGGGTCATATGAACCCCAAGCTCCTCAATCTGGAAGATGCCACACTCTAGCAGATAGCTGAAACCCTCAATAATTCAGCCCCAGTGTAGGAAGACTCCAAACGAGTCCAAACTCTACCAAGAGATAGATCTGGGTGACAGTAACCCCCTCTTGAAGTCTCAAGATGAAAGGCTAAGGCAAACCCCTCCAAATAATGAATCCTCAAATGAAGTTGTGCCCTCATGGATGCCTGAAACCCTAGATAACTCAACCCCGATGAAGGAGACCTCCAAATACTTTGAAACTCTCCAAGAATTTAGATCAGGCTACAAAAAACTTGAATGAGAAGTTTCAGACCTAGATTCCAAGTAGATCTCCCTAGATCTGAAAAATACTGAATCACAGGATGCCCTCTTGCCTCCAAGCTGTCCCAATATGAAGCCAAGGATCCAATGATGATAACTCTCTGAAAAAACCCTCAAAATGATGGTTGAGACCCTGCAAGTAAAACCCAAGTGTCAGAATGACCACAGGCTCTCCTGATCAACTGAATCGAACCCTTCTTTAGATGATGATGCACCCTTGCTAGAAACTCATGAATAGTATGGCCCTACTACCTTTCTGAATCGATAGGTGGAAGTGTGTTGAGTGTAGAATGCTGTGGGTGGAGTATTTCATCCCCGAGACCAAGCTGTAGAAAAAGTGAGTGGGTCTTTCACCATTGAGTTGCTCACAAGGGTTTGTACAAAAAAACCCCCAAACTGTATGCTCAAGAGCAATAACAAGCAAATACCAAAATCTAGAATGAATAATAGGTGCGCCCCAACCTTTTATTTATACTTTTCCTTCTTTTCCTCTGTTGAGTTAGATTAATTCCCAGGGTTAACTTCTATTCTTTTATTGAGTTATCTTTTACTCCTTTTAACCTTTTTCTTCAATTCAACTTAAGAATATAACCTTAGTCTTGTTGAATTTCCCCCCCTCAGTGTGAGACTATGGCCAAGTGGGGATTCCCAGGCCACTGAGTCTCCTCATCACCTCTTTATCAAGAGGTGGGGGACATTACAATCTCCCCTGCTTGAAATTTCTTGTCCTCAAGCAATTCCAAACCTGTTTCTCTTACCACGTGCTCCTTTTCCCATGTGGCATCCTCAATGGGTAAATCCTTCCATTTGATCATGTACTCCTTGATGCTTCAGTTTCTGAGCCTCTTCTCTCGGACCTCTAATATCTCCTCCAGAATCAAAACAAGTTGTCCCTCCTCATCCATGGGAGGTAATACCTCAATGGGTGTGATGTGTTGGTCGAGGGCTTTCTTAAGGTAGGAGACATCGAAGACGTTGTGTATTTTGCTGCCCTGTGGAAGCTCCAGCTCGTAAGCTACGGACCCTATCTTCCTGCTGACTGTGTAGGGCCCAAAGAAATGTGGTTGTAGTTTATCTGCTCTGCTCCTTTTTATGGAAGCCTGCCTATATGGTTGGAGCCTTAGGTAGACCAGGTCACCAACCTCAAAAGTACGATCAACTCAGTGCTTGTCTGCTTGGACCCTTTGCTGGTTCTGTGCTCTCTGTAGATGATCCTTCATCTCCCTGAGAAGTCTTGGCTCTGCTGTATCCAATACTATACCATAGGTGCCCTTCTGTCACCAAAAGAAATATCCCCAAAAGATAAAGGTCCATAGCCATACAAGGCCCTGAATGGTGACATGCCTATGGACGTATGTTGGGTGGTGTTGTAGCAGTACTCTCCTAAGTGAAACCATCTAGTCCATGCTTTCTATTATCCTACCACATAATTTCTGAGGTATCCTTCCACCCACTTGTTGATTATCTTTGTCTGTCCGTCTGTTTGAGGGTGATAGCTGGTGCTAGGGGTCAAAGCCGTACCAACCAATCTAAATAATTCTTGCCAGAATGTACTCATGAACCTACTATCCCTGTCGCTGACAATGGTCTTGGGTAGGCTGTGCAACCTAAAAATCTCCCTAAAGAACAGTTTAGCCACCTGTGCTGCACTGAAGTTAGTAGCTATGGCAAAGAAGTGTGCGAACTTTGTCAACCTGTCCACTACTACAAAAATGCAGTCCTTCGCTTGTGTCTTTGGCAACCCGGTGATGAAACTCATGGATATGCTCTCCCATTTGTGGTTCGTAATGGGTAAGGGTTGTAGTAGTTTTGTTGGGTGTGTGTGCTCATCCTTGTTCTCCTGACATGTAGTACACTCCTTGACATGCTTAATCACATCCTTCTTGAGGCCCTTCCATGAGAACCTTTCTCTCACCTGCCTGTACGTCTTCCTGATTCCCTGATGTCCTGCCATTGGTGAGTCATGGTACGTTTGCAATACCTTAGCCTTGAAGGCCGATTCAAGAACCAAAAAGATTCGGTCCTTGTAGTAGATGAGGTCATTCATAACCTTGAAATTATCATCTTGTACCTGCCCATCCAATAGCTGGCATGTGAACTGATCCTTTGCATACTCCATCACCAGATGGTCTTTCCAGTCAACTAATACCACGGTCATAGAAAAGATGGATGGCCTCCTCGATAACGCATCAGCCACCACATTGTTCTTCCCTTTGAAAAATTCAATGTTAAAGTCGTATTCCTATATTCTGCTTACCCATTTCTCTTACCTCTCATTCAAATCTTTTTGCTCCAATAGATATTTGAGACTGTTATGATCTGACTTGACCACAAATCGGGCACCTACCAAGTATTTCCAGAATTTGGCTAGTGCATGCATGATAGCCATCATTTCCTTGTCATAAATGTTGTAGAGTAGCTCAGGACCCCTAAGTTTCCAGCTCTCATACGAAGAGGGTTCCTCTTCTGCATCAGTACGGCCCCTATTCCTGCCCCAGAAGCATCACACTCCAAGGTAAAAGGGAGGTTGAAATCTGGAAGGGCTAAGACTGGGCACGTACTCATCACTTTCTTTATCTTGTCCATCATTATTTGAGCCTCTTCGTCCCACTTGAAGGCTCCTTTCTTAGTCAAATCAGTCAAAGGTGCACACAGCTGAGAAAATCCTTTGACAAACTTCCTGTAATACGTGCACATGCCCAGAAATCCTCTCAATTTTGTGAGTGTCTTAGGAGTAGGCCATTCCATGATGGATTTTATTTTCTCCTGATGTTCCTGTACCCCCTTTTCCCCAATGATGTGTCCTAGATAGAGGACCTTTGTCATTCCAAACTCTCATTTGGACTCCTTAGCATACATTTCTTGTTCCTCCATGATTGACAAAATCTGATCCACATGCATGAGATGCTCCTCCCACGTCTTGTTGTAGATAAGCAAGTCATCAAAAAATACCAACAGGTGATTCCTCAGGTGTTTGTTGAACACATGGTTCATACATGATTGAAACATAGCAGGGGCGTTGGTTAACCCAAAGGGCATCACCAAAAAATCATAATGGCTGTAAGGACATATAAAAGTTGTTTTTGAGATGTCTTCCTCCCTCATCTTGATCTCATGATAACTAGAATGAAGGTCAATCTTAGTGAAGTAGATGGCCCCATGCAATTTGTCCAACAGTTCATCAATCCTTGGTATCAGGTACCTGTTTTTGATGGTCTTTATATTCAAGGCCCTGAAGTCAATGCACATCCTCATAGTGCCATCTTTCTTCTTCACCAACACTATTGAAGAAGCAAAAGGGCTAGTGCTGGGCCTGATGTGCCCCGCGTCCTCCCTAGTTCATTAGAGGCCTTTGATCTCTTCCACCATTGTTAAGAGGTGGTCTGGGTATGAATTTTGGCTTAGCAGCTAGTGCCAAATCCCTCATCTTCCAGATAGCCTCCTGTAGGTTGGTAGGCTTGAAATCCTTTACCCAACCCTTCAAGGGTTCCATCAACCCCTTAGTGAAGAGCATCATGAGTCTGGTTGGAGAAATGTCTTGCACCATTACTACCAACCTCTGAAATTCCTCAATATACATCTCAGCCGTGCCAGTTTGTTTGAGTTGTGTGAGCTCCCAGAAGTGTAGCTTAGGATCCCCTTGATAAAACCTATTAATGAGTCTCTGAGTAAATTCTGGGTAGGATACTATTTGATTGTGGCCTAATGTGGTGAGTCCATGATACCACCAATCATGAGCCTTGCCATCCAAGTACATAGTGGAAAACCTGATGGCTTCCATCTCTTTCATGGGGTTAAGCTGCAGTTAGGTATCCAGCTTTTGCACCCAAGATTGTGTTGTCATCTTGGCCGTACCATCAAAGTATGGAATCTCTATCTTCCCTGCTCTTCGTTCAAACTCAAAACTGCCCCTGTGGTTCAACCTAGGTTGATTTCAGAACTTGAGTTGGCAATACTGTTCCAGGGACATCTACCTTTGAATCCTCATATCCAAACTATAGTACTCCTTGGTACATCTCATCATTTGTTCAACAAAGTCATCCACCTATTCATGTTGCCCTTTCTCATCTATGAATGTGGGCATGTATGGCCTTGGGTTAACCCTGCTACCGAAATGTCGGCTTAGTTGTTCATCTGTGAACGTGGGCATGTATGGCCTAGGGTTGACCCTGCTACCCATCTAACCATTAGACATGCCTCCTCCCTAACTTCCTTTGGATTTGGGAGCTCTCTCCAGTTTATATCCGATCTCACCATGGAATCCACCAGATCCACTAGCCACCTTATTCCCATACATCTCAGGGTCCTTCCCTTGATGGGTCATTTGCATCAAAAGATCAGTTATATGGGATTGGTTCTAGTCAATCTTCTGCAGATTCTCGTCAACCTTCTTCAAGGTTTCAGAAATTTCGGCTTGTTCCCTTCTACTGGTTTCCTGGTTCTCCTCTAAATGGTGGACCAATTTGCTTTCCGTGAGATTTATGGTCTGCTAGAACTTGTCAAATTCGGCTGCCAAGAAGGCCAAGCCTTGAGGCTCACGGTCATCCCCTGACCCTTCCATTTTAGCCTCTGTTTCACTGCTTGGTTTCTTCCTTCTACACATGAAGATTCCACTGTACCTCTGCATGTGCTGATCCCTCCACAAGTTTGGAGGATCAAAGCTCTGATACCACTGTAATGATCCCAAGCCAATTTTTTCACTTGAAACCACTAACTACCACTATTGTATTTTATGTGCAGGTGACTTATTGAGTTGTTCAGTTATTAAGTGGTGTTCATACAAGATTCATTCAACACATGAAAGATCAAAATACATTCAATATGTAGATCACAGAAGCAAGATCTGACCTCTTATTATAAGAAGCATGGAACATATACAATAGAGGGAAGATATGGAATACTCCTCAGATGGCCCAATAGATAAGAAATATGAGCTGCTACAAAATGCTTTGCTGATACAAAATAAGCCTCCAAAGGCTGGATGAGAGATGAAGACTATTGCAAGTGGATCTGGGCTGTATGAACCCCAAGCTCCTCAATCTGGAAGATGCCACGCTCTAGCAGATAGTTGAAACCCTCAATAATTCGACCCCACTGTGGGAAGACTCCAAACGAGTCCAAACTCTTCCAAGAGATAGATCCAAGTGATAGTAACCCCCTCCTGAAGTCTCAAGCTAAAAGGCTAAGGCAAACCCCTCCAAATACTGAATCCTCAAATGAAGTTGCACCCTCCTAGATGCCTGAAACCCTAGATAACTCGGCCTTGATGAAGGAGACCTCCAAATTCTCCAAAACTCTCTAGGAATGTAGATTGGGCTATAGGAAACCCGAATGAGAAGTTTCAGACCTAGATTCCATCAGATCTCCCTAGATCTAAAAAAAACTGAATCACAGGACGTCCTCTTGCCTCCAAGCCGTCCCAATTTGAAGCCAAGGATCCAATGGTGATAACTCTTCGGAAAAACCCTCAAAATGATGGTTGAGACCCTGTAAATAAAAACCAAGTGTCGGAATGAACACAGGCTCTCCTGATCAGCTGAATCAAACCCTTCTTTAGATGATGATGCGCCCTTTCTAGAAACTCATGAGCAGTATGACCCTGTTGCCTTTCTGAATCAATAGGTGGAAGTATTATGAGTGTAGAATGGTGTGGGTGGAGTCTTTCATCCCTGAGACCAAGCTGTAGAACAAGTGAGTGGGTCTTTCACCATTGAGTTTCTCACAAGGGTTTGTACAAAAAAACCCCAAACTGTATGATTAAGAGCAATAACAAGCAAATACCAAAATCCAGAATGAATAATAGGTGCACCCCAGCCTTCTATTTATACTTTTCCTTCTATTCCTCTATTGAGTTAGATTAACTCCCAGGGTTAACTTCTATTCTTTTATTGAGTTATCTTTTACTCCTTTTAACCTTTTTCTTCAATTCAACTTAAGAATATAACCTTAGTCTTGTTGACTTTTCCCCCCTCAGTGTGAGACTATGGCCTAGTGGGGATGCCTAGGCCACTAAGTCTCCTCATCACCTCTTTATCAAGAGGTGGGGGACATTACACATGCTATAATGGAGGATATATGTGGCTTGATATGCGCATTACTGTGGATCCAAAGCTGATCCACCTGATCATAGGACTGAGCGTGCAGGGACCTGACCCTCAACTGTTATACCTAGCGAAGACCTCAAATTTCTCTTTGGCACAGTGCATTAAGGAGGCATACGATGAAGTTGAGAAGGGAAAGTGAGGCTACAAGGTAGTCTCCATCTAGAATGGCACAGTGCACCTAGATTTCCAACTCATAGCTAGCAAGCTCGTCAGAAAGAACTGCCCCACGTAGGTTACCAGGTTCGTGGTGGACCTCATAGGAAAATGCATGGAGGGGATGCAAATGAATTGGGCAAGCTACCTCGTCAACGAGCTCGAGAAAGATTGTCGCAAAGGGCAGGATCAAGGATGCGAGTTCCATTTCAGCTAGTTTCTTGTGTTGATCACATTTGTCCCTTGGAAAATGTCAGAGGGAGCAACTTTTCCAGAAATTGAACCATCAGAGCCGCTAGCAGCTAGATTTTCTACCTTATGGTATACGAATGATATGTCGAAGCATCGATAGTCGAACACAGTGTTCCATGCCTACTATTAGCAACTGAAGGTTTCTATCAAGTCTTTCTCATGCACGACACCGCGCACTCTACACCAGTACAGACCAATAACTAATTTCTGCACAGATCCACACTTTATTTATATCACTGCGCATAGAGACAAGAGTAAGCAAGGGTTAAAGTCCTATTATAAGCTGATAGATGGAGACATGTAATAGATCATGAAGGAGTGGCCAGTAGAGTTCCTGGTATCGGTTGATGATGCAGAACTCTTTGACCTTGACATCATTGAAATCCCCTTGGTCACCTGGTTCGAGCATGCAGGACATACAAGTGCGAAGAAGAGGAAGAAAAAGGAGGAAGTTCATAACATAGAGACTGATGAGGAGGATAGAGCCTTAGAAGAAAGAAGACTTGGCTCGCCTGCAGGAGGAGGAGGAGATGACGTAAATCAATAAGTAGGAGGGGAAGAAGGAGAAAAACAAGGAGAAGCTACACCGCTGAAGGATCCCCCTACCAAGGCAGAGACATCGAAGAAGAAGAAGGTTTCTCCACATAAACCTTTAGTTAAGAAAGAAGACCAACGCCAATAAGCCCCAATTCAAGGCTACGCTCATGGAGGATGACATCTGTCTAGTCTGCAGAGCAATGGAGGATGCATCCGAGGACCTCTTACAGAGATATGGCATGAAGAAAGAAGAGTTGTACGTAAGAGTTGATAAGGAACAGAAGGAAATTCAACGATCCATTCAATTGAGATGTGCAGTACCTACTGCCTCTTCCTTGTCGGAGACTGCAGAGTTGGGGGATGAGCCAACCCAAATTCGAAGACTGGAAGATGCAATAGAGGCTCGGCTTCAGCGAGTCCAAGAAGAAAAAGAATAGGCCAAAAAATCCCTGAAGAAAGAAAAATAGGATATATTGGAGCAAATAAGAGTTGCGCGGTACTGTAACTTTATCCAACCACTTTTGAAGCTAGGATATAGCCCTTCCAACTTCAGAGAGGGATCTCTCTATATGATTTCGCTACGTTTCCAACCTTAAATATTAGGCTAGGTAAAGAGATAGGTTGGTTTTGTTGTCAAAGTAATTTTCAAATTGGTTGAGACAGTCTACACATCCATTGGGCTATGGGGTCTGTGTTTTAACAAAATATGAAATACAAACCAGAAACGTAAAGGGAAAAAACTTTCACAGGGCAAGATAATATAATGACTGGATCTTTTAGTAGCTTAAATGATGAACAGAAGAAAATATGAGAAAGATAATTTCAACAAAGAAGAAGTTAAGAATTTCTTTATTGAAAACACCAGAAGATAAACACTAAAATCTTTCGAGTCAGAAACAGGGTATCCAAGATAAATCCTGCAACATTCGTTACTCTTAAAGATTATATGTGGAAAATAGTATGATAACAAAACCAGAATAACATTCAACTTAGAGAGAAAAACATCACCAGTGAGTACACGCAAGAATCTTGTAAAAGTGCCTCCTTTTTATTAATGGAAGATCTCTTCAAAAGATTACAGTCTGATAGCGTCAGGGTGTGAAGATCAACAACCCTCAATACTTCGAAAGGTGAAGTATTTATAACTCAAATTACAAACGATCCTGTCATTAATGACCAGGACGTGCTAAATCTATTTTTAGCCTAACTAACTTAACAAATTTCCTAAATCTAGGAACTGCTTGATGATGTGGTGTAACTGCACGCTGATTTCTGGGTGGGCCGTTGATGAAGCTTCTACACGACTTCATATGAATGGATAGCTGACTGGACCGGGACAGCTCATCTTCTAATCGATCAGATCACAGAGCTCCTCCCATCTAAGATGACTGGGCATGTTGACTTTGAGTAGTCTTCAATACACTTCGTCCATTTTTGTGTACTTGGCAAATGTCGGCTTCGTGAGGAAGATGTATCGAATCTCGTGTTGGATACTGATGTCCCACTGGAGGGCATCTAGGAATGCCTTGCCAGTGATGCTCCCTTGAATGACTGCAAACTTCGAACTGTCTTTAGCCACCTCAAGCAATATCTTCTTGTATTCTGGGAGTGTCATCAATTTATCATTGATTACTTTCAAACTAGGAAGACCTTTCTTCTAGAGAGCTTCAATCTTACTGAAGAATCTTTGTACCCCTAGGTCCATGGCCTGAACCTTTTCCTCCAACTGGAGCATTAATCCCCTCTTGGTCAAAACTCTTTTGAGCTCAAGGATGGTCTCTGTTCTATATTCTATCTTCAGTTCTTCCAGCTCTTCCCTGGTCTTGGAATTGAGGAACTTGATGATCTCATTTGCCTGTGTTGGCATGTCTCCAAATTCTACCTTGATATTCTCAATGGCCTGTTTGCTCCTCTGGACCAATTCATTCTGCTCAAACATGATCTGGATCATTGGCCATATCTCATTCATGGACTTAGTGATGTCTGTCCATACACTCTCTTTAACCTCAGCTAAAGTCTTTCCTGCCACTGTTTGCTTCCAGGGCTGCTGTAGCTCCTGCTTGAGCTGCTCTGTCACCTGCTTTTCCTTGGAGAATCTAGTCTGAAAGGAAAATTTGAGATCCTAAAGGTTCTCAATCTCCTTTTTCAGCCTGCTGATCTCTGTTTCCTACAGGTTCATTTTTTCCATGGACTTAGCCAGGTCGACTGTCTTCTCCTGTGATGTCAATGGAGTCGCGGATGGGACGTCAGTCATTGATGTTGTGCTCACTCCTGAAATTGGAATCGCACTCAATGGAATGACTTCCATTGGCTTTAGTTGCTCTTTCTCTTTTAACAGCTTCTCCATCTCAGCTTCCATTTCTTTAAGTTGTGCATTCTGCTCCATGAGTAGCTTTAGCATCTCATCTTTCTCTCCTTCCTTCTCTGCTATCTCCTTCGCCTGTGAATCCTCTGTGGGCGGGAGCTTCAGTTGTTTTCTCAAGGAGGCTATATCAGAATTTTTCTTCTTTATCATTTCCTCTATTGCTTTGACATTTGAAGGATCATAACCGATCTTGAGGACCAGCTCCTCCAAAGTTTTGATCCTATTGTCCTTTGCAACGGATGAAATCTTCTCCATCTTGAGCTGTGTTTGAACATTGTTTAGGGACACCTGTAATTTTGAAGCAGTGGTAGAAGCATGTGCCAGCATGTAGAAAACCATTTCCCCTGTCTGCTTGTGCAGATCCATCTGATTGGTTGGATGCATGTACTTCGTCTGAAACTCGAAGGTGGCCCTCTTGTAGTCAGTGATCACTTTGGGGTCTGGTACCTGTGCCTGGAGGAAGTCCATGTGCATTCTGCCCTTTTCTGTGTCAAATGCAGACAACAGCCTATGTTGTGCAGTCGACGTCTGCTTCCAACACTGAGCGCAAGTACTGCTGGTAAGCGTCTGGTTCCCTTTCTTTATCAGCTCATACTTCTCAAATATACTCAGCTTCGATCCCACCTTGCCTGGCTGGGTGGTCGATGGAGGATCTTTAGATTTCTCTGTCACTGTCGAGATTATGGCCTTATGGAGGCTCGAACTGAAGGGTGGCCTATCAACCTTGGTCGTTGTTGTAGACGGGGCTTCTTTTTCTCTGGTCAGGTCAGGAACTGCAACAGTCTTAGGCCTCTTAGTATGCAGCTGGAACTCTTCAGACGGTACCTCCGTAACAGGCGGAGATAAATCTTGTCAAGGCCTTTTTCCTTCGGGACCTGTGGCGTGGCTGTTGGTGACACCGTGGTCGAGGGACCCTGTTGTTCCACTTCGACCGGTGTGTTAGGCTCCCACACTGTCTGATTTGCAAATCTTTCAATTTCAGGCCTGGGCTCATGAATATATGGAATGTTTTTGTTCTTGACCCTCATCCCTGAGATGATCCCACAAGGATCATAATGCCATGGGAAGCTTATGGAGAAATTCATCTCCCTCAGCATCCTATCCGCTTCTTCCCCAATGCCACGATTGTTGCAGATGAAGGAGCCAATCTGCCCCTTGATTCTAAGCTGCTACTTTTTCTTCAATGACACAAAGTGGATGTCATCAGAATTTATAATTTTCCTTATGTATTCCAAAGCAAAAATCCTAACAGGTAGATACTTGGGCAACTTATACGGTGCCAACTCACACCCGTATACTCTGATCTCTGTGTAGTCTTGATATAGGTACCAATCCCCAGTCTTTGTGTTGTCCGAGAGATGTAGAATTCTCTGGACTTCATCATTTATTAGAGGCTCGGGCCTACCACCTAGCATGCTTACCACGGGGTGGTAGAATTGGTTGATGAACTCCTTGAAGCTGAACTCAGTGGAGTTGTACTTGAGCAAGGAGGTCCATGATGTGACTTCTTGAGGTCTACCATCTTCGTCCATCTTCTGCATGGAAAAGCCAAATTTATCCGCCTGGAAGAAGACGAACAAGTATGCTAGTATTGTTGAGTATTTGAACATGCCTTCCGTGCTGAAATTCACGAACTGTTCATGAATATTGTCTGCCAAGAATGTACTGAATTCAAACTGGGTGGTGGGATTTTCATCAATAGAGAAGATGGATAGAAAACCCAGAATGGGTTCATCAACCCACTGATCAGAAAAGTATCCTAACAAGGCACAAGGGGATGAAATGACCTAGTTTCCCTTAGTGGAGAACATGGAAGGCGGATAAGGAGGGTTGGTGGAGGGAAATTGAGCGGATGGGGGAAGAAAAAGCTCGAATATTTTATCTCTTTGGGGGAAGGTCATCTTCTAGTATAATTCCATAAGAATTTCCAAGTTGAAGGGAGACACAGAGTCGGCTCGGGGGATTTGCATCATCTAGTCTATGGATTTGGGCGTGATGAGAAACAGGATTTCTCCAGATGAGGAGATGGTGGCTCTTTGTTCGGGAATATAGTGAGCTTGACACTTAAGAGCGAACTTGGGAAAATGGTGGATATGGGGAAAGAGGTAGAGGGGTAAATTGGACTCCCAGAGTCCAATTTCATCACTCTATTCTAGGAAAACTTCCCTGAGCCATGACTGGAGGTCTGAGAAATCAAAATCGCATTTCTGCGATTAATCGATCTTTGTCGACCAATGGGATCTTTTCCAGTTCGACAGGAGGCGGGAGAAGCAGATTCTCCTCTCCTTCTTCTTGTTTGGATTTTGGCGCCATTTCTGCAGCAGTACCTGCAATAATCCACAACATTAGTGGGGGCGACTGACTGTGGATGAGGACAACAGACTGTAACGTAGGAGTAAGCGGTGAATTTCTCTGGTGCGATGGGTGAATAGCGAAAGTGAGGGGAATAATGGTAGTTTTATTTAAACGAGGGTCGGTTGGGCGTGGGAGACAGGTCAGTTGGATAACGGATATGTTATCCAGTAATAAATGGCCAATGGATCACTTGAGGATGAGATGGCGGGTGATGGTGGCTGAGGGATATGGATGGGTGACGTGGAGGCTATCGATTGGAGGTAAAAGTCATAATAAGGGGCTTGCCATGAGCGAATAGGGGGGAAGGACTGACAGCAGTTATGGGACATGACCAGTTCAGGAAAGGTGGAGGGTGACGTCTAGTGGTGACGGAGGTCTGTCAGATAGCAGATGGTGATGGGACTCGAGGCAATAGATCAACGCCACATATAACAAGGGACCCACCAGAGGAAGAAAAACATTCTGGACCCCCCCCCCCCTCA
>JASDQU010736624.1:439304-466615 GCA_032191745.1 Picea mariana
CCCCCCCCCTCGGGTTAAAAGCAGAACGGTTGGGGGGGTCTGGAATTCTCTGTCCACCGTAGATCTGGGCACCACGTTCAGGACCATTGATATGTGCAAGGGGCTTAAGTGGGGTGCGTAAAACAAATGCGCCAGGGAAAAACTTAGGATAAATTCTTTTTATAGGTTTTTCCAAGGTTTTCCAAGTAGACACCACCAAGGGGTTAGGAAAATGATCTTTTTAAGCATCTGAAAACATGGTGCAACACTTACATCAAACCGGTTCTTATTGACATGAAGTAAGAAAATGACTAGCCTATATTCTACCCTAGCTTCCTATGACTGTTAACCCAGATTAGACAATTGGGTTAAGAATTTATTCTACCCTAGGGCTATCTGACCAAGATTAGACAGTCTGGCCAGATTTATTCACTAACCTAACGTAGACACTTTGGCTAAGATTAAACTATTTAGCCAAATTCATGCACTACCCTATCAACATCAATTTAAAAAGAACTTGGTCATGCTTGAAAGGTATGGACCAAGTTACTATTATTGCATGGGGCTTTATTAAATTCTTTTATGCCCTCTTTTCCTTTTCTTTTCTTTTTCCTTTTTTCTTTTTTCTTTTTCTTTCTTTTTTTCTTTTTTTTTTCTTTTCAAATTATTTGCAAAATGAAAAATCATTTGTCCACAAAAAATACTAGAGACAGATAATATCCCAGTCACCAGTTGATCCTATAAATTATAGGATGATAACAGAGTCGTCCCTGTGATGCTCTAAGAACTCATTCTGCAGCTTCAGTGCCTTGATATTGGGCTATGGAGTCATTTACTTAGCCGAAAATATACAAACAGAAAATGAACAATGAACTAAAGGACAATATTTACAAACAAAGGAGCTGTCTAAGGCTCAAACAAAACATTTCTTCAGAAAATTCCCATTTACTTAGTTATTGAAAACCTCTTCACCCTCCAGATCTTGCAACTGGTACATGTTGTTTGAGAAAACCTCATAGATTTTGAAGGGTCCAATCCAGAGGGCATCAAACTTGTTGTGTTTTCCCTTATCTTGTCTAGGTGCATCCCACTTAAGTACCAAATCCCCGATCTCGAACTCCTTCTTTCTGACCTTCCTGTCAAAATCCTGTTTGACCCTTTGCTGATGACTATGAGTTGTGTCCCTCACCTGTTCTCTGATCTGCTGTACTTCTACTATCTGATGAATCCTTCTGATCATATGATCCGGCTCTCCTTCATAATCTTGAAAGAACTTCGCCACAGGTAAGGCGAGTTGAGTGGGAAAAACCGCCTCTGCTCTGTAAACCAGCTAAAAAGGCAAGGTGCCCAGGGATTTCTTCGTTGTCACTCGATCAACCCATAAAGAAAATTTCAACTTCGAATCCCAGGCCCTTTTGTTGTCCTCCAATAGTCTTTTGATGATTCTTATCATGCCCTTGTTGGAGGACTCTGCTAAACCATTGCCCTGGGGATAGTAGGGGGTGGAGTGAATTAGTGAGATATGGAACTACTCACAGAACTTAATGAGAGGCTCAGATTTGAAAGAAGCAGCATTATCAGTGACGATCCTGTTAGGACAGCCAAATCTGGCTATGATATCCTCCAGGAAGCTGTTAATTACTTTGTGGTATGTACTTCTGGTAGGGGCAGCTTCTATCCACTTGGTGAAATAATCTGTTGCAGTCAGGATCCATCTGTGCTGGCCACTTGAGGGAGGATGAATTTCCCCGATAAAGTCTAGCCCCCACTGTTGAAAAGGTGCTGAAGCTATCACAGGCTTCAGTGGTAGTGGCCCAAGCTGCTGTTTCCCTGAGAAATTTTGGCATTTGATGCAGGCCCTGATTTCTCTGTTGACGTCAACGAATAAAGTGGGCCAGTAATACCTAGCCATGAGGATTTTGTGGGCTGTGGTCTTCGAGAGATGATGCCCCCCACAAAGGCCTCTGTGGAATTCAAACATAACTTGTTGGGCTTCTGGTGGGTTCAAACATCTCAGCAACACTCCTAGAGGGTCTCTCCAGTATAAGACTTGCCCAACAAGGCAATATCTGACTGCCTTGAGATTCAAATCTCTTGCCTTACTTTTACACATTCCATCCGGGGGCTTCAACTCCTGCAGAAAGTACAAAATGTCATGATACCAGGCACATTCTGCCAATGATAAGTCACCCTGAGAGCATTGGTTGAGCAACTCAGCTTATTGAATTCCTGGGAAAGTATTGATGAAACTAACCCCCAATGCTTCGCAATTGGATTCAGCCAGTAGCTTAGCTAAACCTTGCCCCTTGACCAACTTGGTGGGCTTTATCTCCAAGTCAAATTCCAGGATTCTAGCGATCCATCTGCCTCTTCTCTCATCTATATCGGGCTGCACAAGGATGTCCTTTATAGAAGCCGAAGGAACGTATGCGGTTACCTTTGAGTACAGTACATAGACTCTGAAAGCTTTGAGAGATTTTACCAAGGCATAGGCCTATTTCTCCATGATTTCATACTTGATCTCTGCATCTCTTAATGCCCTGCTAAAGAAGGCAATGGGTTGCTCTCGTCCTTCCTCATTTTTATGCAATAACACCACTGCCACTGTATCAAAAGAAGAAAAAGAAAAAACTAGGAAGGGTTTGGCATAATCTGGACTAATCAGCACATGTGCCTCAGTTAGTGCCCTTTTTATTTGGACAAAAGATTCCCTGGGTCTAGCGGTCCATTTCACTTCGTTTCCCTTTTTGAGCATGGCTATGATGTGTTTCACCAGTTAGTAAAATTTGAGACGAATCTCCTCAGAAAGTTAACTTTTCCTAAAAAGGCCTAGACTTCCTTTTTAGATCTGGGAAGTGACAGGGTCTGAATTGCCTCTACCCTGCTAGGATCAATTCTCACTCCCTCTGCTGATACTATATGGCCTAATAGCTTTCCCTCCTTCATAGAAAACAAATATTTCTTAGGGTTTAGGGATAGGCCAAACCTCCGACAATTCAGGAAAACTTTCCTCAAGTGGCAGCGGTGCTCCTTGTCTGACCTGGAGAAGACCGTGATGTCATCTAGATAGATTACCACAAACTGGTCCTTCTCCCCGGTGAAGGCTATGTCCATGGCTCGCTGAAATGTTGCTTCTGCATTCATTAATCCAAAAGGCATTTTGGAATACATGAATGTACCCCAAGGAGTGGTGAAGGCTATTTTTTCTCTGTCCTCAGGCATGACTGATATCTGATTATAACCAGAAAAGCTGTCAATCATGGATATCCTAGATGCACCCATTTCCCTTTGCAATATGTGTTCCATGTTGGGCAGGGGATAATTGTCTTTCCTTGAGCTCATATTCAGGTTCTTGAAATCGACACAAAGCCTGATTTATCCACTTTTCTTCCTTACTGGGACCAAATTGGCCACCCATTCGGAATATCTCAAGGGGACAATGATTTGGGCATCTAACAATTTCTTAACTTCTTTCTCCATGATAGGTAGCAACATGGGATTTATCTGTCTCAGCTTCTGTCTGAATGGTTTAGCCTCTTCCTTTAGTGGGATCTTGTGCTCAATGATAGATGTGTCATAAGTCTTGAGGTCTTCGTATGTCCATGCAAACACATCAGCAAACTCTTTTAGCAACTCAGTATATTCAGCCTTCTGTTCTCTGGTCAAACTGCTTGATAATTTGACAAACCCGGGCTCCTCCTGTGTGCCAATGTTGCATTCGGTTGTATCAGCATCTTCATTTGAAACCTTACCCTTTACGGCCACATCATTCCCATCAAACGGTCTTTCCAAAGGGACTAGTCCTCTCGGAATGTGATTGCTAGGTAGCTGAATAATCTGGTGATTAGCAATTTCATTTAAAAACACCTCACGGTGAGGCTCACCTTCTGGGTCAGGATCCTGATCAATGTGCAATGCAGAAAATTCATCAACAGATTGGAGAAATTTTTCGATCTCCAGATCATCTTTGAATACCTTCCAATGCTTGACATTGTCTGGTACAAAGGGCCTATATCTTATTTCAACATCACATTTGACCATAAGTGGAAAAGGAACTTTGAGAAAACTAGCTGAGACAGCTAAAGAATCGATTGAAGTATTCTCCCCTCTCGGAATAAAAGAAATGTAAAAGGCCAAGAAGAAACTATCAATCAGGTCCCATACTTCATTTCTGTAATTTCTGAGTCGGGGATTATTAGCACGATAAGCATTTCTGACTTGCTAGATAATCAACTCAGTGTCTCCAAATATTGCTATTTCTTTAATTCCCATTTCCTTTGTAGCCCTCATACCCAGAACAAGAGCTTCATACTCCGCCACAGTGGATTCATCACAATGGAGTCGGTAGGTGCATAATAACAATATTTAAGGGCTCTGATGCCTGATGCACCTTCAGAATCAGAAGCTCATTGTCGTTCAATCCCAGGGAAGATTTTCAACTTCATCCCCGGCAATGGCGCCAGAAATGTTGGCGATGGAAGTCACTCTTGGATTGCGGCAGGAGCAAAGCCCGACGCCCATCAGTTTATGTCACGATTTGTGTATGAAAGGGGTGATCGAATGGAATTAAACTCGGACGGTATTGTTTCAACTCCGAAATTAAGCTAGGCATGCATGGGCAAGTGAGGTCTTAGACATACTCCAGACAGTGAGTTGTAGTAAGGGTGAGTAGGGGGAAGACTTGTATCAGAGAGATGCGAAGGTCTGTTGTCAACATCAAGTTTCTAGCAGACTGTAGGTGAATGCATTTAAACGTGAGATCTTCTTACATTCAAACACATAAAACTAGAGAATACAATAGTGCCACAATAAATCCTTTATCATAACACAACTGCAATAATTCATGTGAATCAGTCAATTATGAACTCCCTCAGTATGAGATGAAAACTAGATGAAATAAGGAAACTGTCTTTCATAAAACAAGAAATCTTACATACAGATGCATAACCAGAGAACTAGAGTGCATGTTAAAACATTACAATCGAGAGCTTCGCTCTACCATCGATCCCTTGAAAAATATCAAAACTAAGTATATATACTCTTAAACATTTTCCCAATAGAGGCCTACTGGAATCTTGGGACGAGGAGTCTCTTCAATCAAATCTAGCCTACACTCCTCTGTCATACGCCACCTTAATTTTGCATGGCTCGCCCCAGGGGGGTAGCTGAGCCCTTAAATGTTGAATTAGCGTGTGCAGGCTTCCCTGGAAAGTCGAGGACTCGACGTGGATCCTATGAGAAGAACCAGTACAGAAGACCATCTCAGGCACGGTTTCGGCTGGGACACCCATGCTTTGCAGTTAATGAGTGAGGGGAGGTTTCAACCACCCTCTTTCTTCTTCATTCATTCCCAACATGTATCGGTATCTAGATTACGTCGAATTGGTGTTTGGAGAACACAGTGCCCCCCTTCTGAAACTCAACTCGGTGCTTTGGGGCCCGTCTTGTCGAATGATAAACATTAGCGCCCCTCTTTTATGCCTACTCCTTTGTGAATAGGTGCCAAAACCATGGGCCTAATTCTGGGCGCTTTCGGCGTTTCGGGATTCGAGGTTTCGAGAGGTGAAATGATGAGGTGTGCTTACCCCTCGAACTCCTGAATGTCGACATGACGTGGATGTGCGCTGCACGTCCCTCAGATGAACAACCCAGATAGTATTCGCTATTATAAAGGGGGTTTCCCCCATTTATAGGCTCGCTTGATGTGACCTGGTGCTAGGACCGTGGGCTCGGATCCAAAGGTTCTTTCGACGTTTCGGCGATTTCAGTTGTAAAGAATGGGAGGCTCCTTGTCTCCCAAAACACTGATCTACGATACGCCGACTGACGACCACCTGTCTCAATTGGATCGGACAACCCATATTTGCCTTGAACTATTGGCACTATCCTTCATGCTAAATCCCGGGCAACTTGGCAGCCCCGAAATCCCAATGACCGTCGATTCGCTTTGCAGTTGAATCTCAATGGCTGACAACCAACACTTCGCCTGCTCGCTTGACTCGCAACTGGAAAAGGGATTCTCCCGTGCTGTGCTCGGGGGCTTCCCATGCTACCTGCAGACCTGGGTACTTTTTGTTCCCAAGACAAAAATTGTCGCTAACAATATATATATATATATATATATATATATATATATATATGACATGCATTTAAAACAGGTTAAACACATTTAAACTCAGAGTGAGCATAAGAATTACTACTATTATAAATAATCAATGGCTTTAACATTAATTCATATGCATAGCAGAGTAAATGATAATTTTAAATACATAGACATGCAATAACATAATTGAAACATCATCTGGTACTTATCTTTGAAAACGGTGGTTATTCCACCAACCAGGTGCAGGCCTTCCATGAACCTCCCAGCCTTAGACCGCGCTGCTCATCCTTAGCAGTAGGTCACCCTCGAGCTGGGACTAAGATCCATCCCAAGGCAAGGAATCCTAGGCTAGGCTGAGGTTACAGGGAAAACACATGGGCACAAGGAAGGAATTCTTTCCCAGGAACCACTCATACTCACTACCCATAGATTCTCCTTACCCACATGCCTGTTCCACCCTAGGGGTATACACCTTCTCTGTCACCTAGACAGTCCTTCGGTTGCTAAGCTCCCTTGCCTTGGGTTTCAACGACGAGTTAGACTGAAATTCTCTTAGCTCTGCGGTAGCTACAAGGTTCCTTCCAAGAGATCTCTCCTTCCTCAGTACACTCTCTCACCTGGAGAGAGTCGCTCATAGGTCAAGCAACCTGTTATTCCAACTTCAACCACCTCTCTCACCTGGAGAGAGTGTTGTATGACTAGCCAACAAGCCACACAGGGTCAACACTACACGTCCACCACAGTCAACAGGAATTCAGACACGAACACTCCCGAGCAGCAACAGATAGGTGCAACAACATAATCAGGCTTAGCAAGGATGGGACACTTCCGTTTTCTCAATCTGACAGCACGGGATAGACTCACGCTCTAGTTCTCAGGGATGCGTGATGAGTTGTCCATGTAGGTGTCGACTCAGACTTAACGGTTCACAACCGAAGGGGTGTACTAGCCTTCCCGAAGCAAATATAGACACTGGTCTTTTTGTTTCAGAGTGCATGAGGGTATCTCTTGTAGAGGTCGGAAGGGTTCATGCTCAGATGGTCAGGTAGAATGGAAGAGGAACCCCCAACACGGCTCATCTTAGCCATTTTATTTGCATCTGCCTGGGTTGACACTTGTCACCCATGTAACTGCATGCATTCCTTCAGCATGTGTTCCTTCTATTCAGAAGTTGTTTGTCCTTCCAAAAGAACTTAGGATAAAACATATTATTCACATGTCTTTTGGAATAATATTAAAATATTATTCCCAAGGACCTAAGCCCCTAGGCTTAGCCCCTAGGCTCAACACTTAGTCCCTTTTCCCACCTTCCAGCCCCTAATCCCTTGCCCACTCTGTGGAATATTACTCCCCCATCACTCATTCATCATGGTCGGTCTGGACGCGACTGTGTTTATATGTTATTATTGTTCCACATAAATACAGGTACAAAATTAGGCTCTTGGATTTCAACACTTAGGCTCTCTAGCCTAACAATCACATAAGCCCACTAGCTTACATAAAATCAGTTCATGAGCCTATAAAACATATTTACAATTCATTTCATAAACAAGATTTACAATAGGGCTCGGCCTTGGGGACATTACAATCCCCCTCCCCTTATTTCTGCACTGTCCTGAGTGCAACTTTACACTGCATCTACAAGCTTTTCAAAATTTTCAAAAAGATGCGGGTACTTTGCCCGCATAACATCTTCATGCTCCCATGTCACGTCCTTAGGACCGTACCAGGTCCACTAGAACTTAACAAGATCTATGGCTCGATTCCGGAGCTGTTTGCTTTTCCTATCCAATATGCGCACAGGATGCATTTGCAGGACACCTTTTGGTTCCACCTGAATTATATTCCAATCAATAACATGATTAGCATCAGATATATATTTCTTAAGCAGTGAAACATGAAACACATTATGTACAGTCATAGATGTAGGTAATGCAAGCATATATGCAACTAGCCCAATCCTTTCCAGGATTTCAAAAGACCCACAGTATCTTGCTGCCAACTTGGCGCAACCTTCAGGGAACTCCTATTAGTTTTCACTTTCAAGAAAACATGATCACCCACTTTGAATTCTCTGTGGGCTCTTTTCTTATCAACATAACTTGTCTACCTGTCCTGGGTAGCTTTCAAATTCTGTTTAATTCTTATCATTTGGTCTTCCATCTCTTTAAGAAACTTTGGCCCAACTACTACTCTGTCAGCTGGATTATCCCAACTCACTGGAGTGTTTCACTTTCTTCCATAAAGTGCTTCAAATGGGCTCACCTTCAATGATTCATGATACCCATTATTGTAGGTGAATTTTACCAAATGCAGGTAGTCTTCCCATCTTGCTAGTTTGTCCATCACGTACATTCTGAGCATGTCCTCTATTACTCTATTCACCCTCTCTATCTGTCCATTAGACTCGGGATGATATGTTGTACTAAAATTCAGATTCATTCTGAATCCTTTGAACAGTCCTTTCCAAAAATTCGAGGTGAATTTCGGGTCCCTATCAGACACAATCATTTTAAGAATTTCGTGCAAGTGTGCCAATTCTTTTAAGAAGATATCAACAACATCTATTGCCTTGTGAGTGGTTTTCAATGGAATAAAATGGGCATCTTTTGTAAGCTTGTCCACCACCACCATGATTGAATCATGTTGCTTGCTCGTTTTGGGCAATCCTGCAATAAAATCCATGGTCACCACTTCCCACTTCCATTCTGGAATGGGTAAAGGCTGCAACAACCCTGCTGGGTGCCTATGCTCAGCCTTAAATTTCTGGCATTCCATACATATGGCGATGTATTCAACGATCTCCCTCTTCAAACCCGGCCAAAAGTAATGGCTTTTGACTGCTACCACAATCTTCTGATATCCAGGGTGTCTAGCATACGTCACATTATGCATTTCTTTTAGAATCACAAGTTTCAATTCCTGGACATTGGGTACATACACTCTGTCTTTGTACAGAAGTAATCCATCAACTTCCAAGGTGTAACTTTCCCTTTTCTGTGGCCTTTCACTCTGCTGTANATCTCCCTCTTCAAACCCGGCCAAAAGTAATGGCTTTTGACTGCTACCACAATCTTCTGATATCCAGGGTGTCTAGCATACGTCACATTATGCATTTCTTTTAGAATCACAAGTTTCAATTCCTGGACATTGGGTACATACACTCTGTCTTTATACAGAAGTAATCCATCAACTTCCAAGGTGTAACTTTCCCTTTTCTGTGGCCTTTCACTCTGCTGTAGCTTTTCTACCAAATCTCTGTACTGCAAATCGACACTTGCATCTTCCAAAATTCTATACTTGATATCTGTCATGTACATGCTAATGGTGTAGCATGCAATTCATGCACCTTTCTATTGAGTGCATCAACCACCTTGTTTTCCTTCCCTTTGATATGATTGATATCAAAGTTATATTCACACAGAAACTCAAACCACCTACTTTGTCTAGCGTTTAAGGTTGGTTGCTCAAACAAATATTGTAGATCGTGGTGGTCTATTCTCAATTCAAATATTCTTCCCATGAGGTAATGTCTCCATTTCCCTAGAGCGTGGATGATTGTTGCCAGCTCCAAATCGTGAGTGGCATAATTATTTTCATGCTCTTTCAATTTTCTGGACTCATAACAGATTACAAATCCATATTGGCTGAGAACTCCTCCCAACCCTTCCTTACACGCATCTGTGCACACCACGAAATCCATATTGGATTTTCAATTCTTAGGATTGGAGCCATGGTTAACAGCTGCTTCAATTGCTGGAAACTCTCTTCACACTCTTCAGTCCACTGAAAATTTTTCTCCTTCCTTTGCAAGGAAGTGATAGGGTGAGCTATCTTTGAGAACCCTGTGATAAACCTTCTATAATAGCTCGCCAGACCCATAAAGGATCTAAATTTTGTCACATTCTTTGGTGCTGAACATTCTCGGATGGCCTCAACCTTCTCAGGATCCACAGTGATCCCTTCTTCTGAAACAATATGTCCCAAGCAATGGATCTATCTTTGATAAAATGAGCATTTTCTCAACTTGACATACAGCTGGTGTTCTCTCAACACTTGTAGCACCATCCTTAGGTGTTTTTCATGCTCTTCCTCTGACTTTGAATACACCAAGATGTCATCCAGGAAGACTATGACAAACTTTTCTAGATAGTTCCTGAATACACCATTCATCAAGCACATAAAAACAACAGGTGCATTTGACAGTCCAAACGGCTCCACTGTGAACTCGTAATGACCATACCTTGTTCTAAAGGTGGTCTTGTTGATATCCTCATCCTTTATTCTTACCTGGTGAGATATTGATCTGAGATCTATCTTCGAAAAATATTATTGCACCCTTCAGCTGATCGAAAAGATCATCGATCCTCAACAGAGGATACTTGTTCTTGACAATTACCTTGTTCAACTGTCGGAAATCAATGCACAGCCTCAATGTCCCATCCTTCTTCTTCAAGAACAGGACCGGGGCACCCCAAGGTGACACACTGAGATGAATGTACCCCTTCTTCATAATCTCTTCGAGTTGTAATTGCAACTCTTTCAGCTCTGGCGTACTCATTCTATAAGGAGCTTTCAACACCGGAGCTGCTCCACGCATCAAATTTATAGAAAAATCGATGTCTCTCTTCGGAGGTAGTCCAAGTACCTCCTGAAATACGTCCTTGAACTCTGTGAGTACCTCATGATCTCTAATTCTTGAGACTTCATCTCTGGATGCTTCCTCCACATGGGCTGCAAATAATTGACAGCCCTTCCTGTAACACTTCTTCAGTTGCATGGCTAAGATTTCTCTAACAACCACAGCTCTAGGAATTCCTCGGACTGTTTTCCGATTTCCCTCCTCATCCAGGCATGTAAACCTCTTGTTATGACAATCCAGGAGGGCATGGTGCTGGTCCAATCAGTCCATCCCAATTAAGCAGTCATAAGAGCCTAAAGGCAGAACATTCAATTCAGCCTTCGTGCTCAATCCATTCATGTCTATCAAATAAGATTTAACCAATTCAGTGACCTTCCTCTTGGTTCCTGTAGCCAACTGCACTAACCAAGACCTTTCATGTTTGCTTCTTAATAAATGAAAACTTTCCACCACCCTAGGATCTACATAACTATGGCTAGCCCCAGAATCAATTAAAATAATAAATGGTCGGTTGTTGATCATACCTTCCACTTCAATCATGTGCGATTGAAATTCTGATTGCTTGTTGTCTAGGGCTATGTAGATCCTTGGCATCTTGCTGCCCATATCCTCCACTATTTCAGCTTGCTGAACATTGTGGATGGTTCTCACTTTATCTTTTCTATGGGGGCAGTCCCTATACCTATGGTTCCCTTTACAGCCCCAACACTCCATAGGTGGCGGTCTGGGCATTTTCTCACCCACTTCAGCCTTCCTGGGCTCTCTAAAAGATGGTTGTCCCTGAGGACTGTTTCTGAAAAAGGGAGGCTTGTTTTCCTTCTGCCTCTGCTCTTTCCTGAACTTCTTCTAATCATCCCAAGCCTTTTGAAAAGTAGGCCTTTCTCTTTGTTGTTCATATAAGCATTTTTCCCTTCTTATTGTTTCTTCCATAGTCTTAGGATCATCATATTGAATCCTGTCACCAATAGAAGGTGGCAGTCCACACAGATATCTCTGAATCTTGACAGCCTCATCTTTGATGAACGAAACATACTTTAGTAGTTCCAAAAACTTTCATCCATATTCATCGATGGTCATGCTGCCCAACTTGAGTTCGAAGAACTCCTTCATCTTTCTGCCATAGTACCTTTTGGTCAGGTATTTATTCTCTAAATACCTCTTGAAATCCTTCCAAGTGATATCTTTCTCTCTTATGTGTTGCACCTACACAAATTGATCCCACAACATGGAGGCTTTTCCCTTTAGTTGATACATCACAATTCTTCCTTCTGCATGAGGGGAATAATTCTACATTTGGAAATATTTCCTCATGCCTAGCAACCATGTTTCAACATCTTCCTCCTTCTTATGTTCTCCATCGAACATTGAGGCTAGATCTTGTTCATATCTCCTTTCAATTCATCCCTTCCAGATGTTCGGTGTTTTCTAGTAGGGGATGGGCTTGAACTACTGTGTGATTCCCTACTGGAATTCTTTGGGGAGTGACGATGATGTCTGCTACCACTCCTTGATCTTCTTCTTCTCTCAAGGGTCCTGTGACTCTTTGTCTTGCTTGAGCCACTCTTCTTCTCCAACTTCCTTTATATTCTTTCCAGGTTCTTCAAAATTTTTAAGTTGAATTCTCCCTGCTGATCCCTTACCCTCATGAACTTTCAACTATTAGCTCGGTGAGCTTGGGCATCTTTCTACAATCTTTCAATGAGTTTCATCATATGTCCTTCCTTATCCATCTGTTTTCCATGCCCATTAGAGTTTGATCCTTCGACTCCCAAGTTGACATCCCTTCCTACCCTTTCGTCCTCTGTTTTGGAGGCAATCTGTACCTTTCCATTTCTATACTCAGCGTAGATTCACGGTTGACCTGACACTCATTGAACTCTGCACACACAATGTGCAATCAACCAAAGTTTTTTAGGCCCTTAAACCTTCAAGAAACTTACAACACTCATAAACCAACATGAACACAAAAAACGTTTCGATTCCATTAAGTTTTCTGAGCTCTATTTGGCTCTGCAAATTTTGGGACTTCTGGTTTCGGGGTCTCGGTCCACGAGACTCTCATACTCGCTTTCAGGTGATAGCTCCCTCTTTCTCCCTACCCTCGTAACTAAAGGCACCTTTCACAACTTCGCGATCTCGCGAGTTTGCGAGCCGAAGACCCTCGACTCTTCTTCCTCCAAACGTCGATATCTGAGGTGCGATACGGGTATGGCTCCCTCCTTGCTAGCACCTGCTACATATAACTGTAGGCTAGGGCTAAGTGCTAGCACTTCTCGCAACTCATGACTTTGCAAGTCGGAGTGTTAAGCCCTCGTGCTCCTCCTTTGCGAATCCCGAAATCTCGATTTACTTTAGCCTCCTGGCCCACATAGCACAATTGTCTCCACATCTACAGTGGCGAGTGGCACCCTTAGGAGGGTCCACGTTATCTATGGTGACATCATCGGGTCCCACCATGCTCACCTTTCTTTTTTCCCACACATGGTACACACCCATGTGTCCACGTCCATTCCAGGTGAAATCCAACGATTAGACCTTTCTCAAATCTACGGCGCAGATCCTTTCGGCGTTTCGGGGTTTTGGGCATTGGGAGTTCATGCATCCACACCTCTCGAACTTTCATTTGTCGAAATCCTGAAATTATTGTCTACCCCTCCAAATCTTCAACAATGTTGTAGTTTTGGGCAGCAGTGTAAGATAGAGTTGAATGTGGGTTTCTCAATATGGAGTGGACCAGATGGAGGATTAACCGATGGAAGACTAACAGAGGATGATGATGGATCCGGTAAAGTGTCGGCACCGTTAGTGTCTTTTCCTTTTTCAGGGTTACCCGATGTGTCATATGTCTTAGAGTGAGTGGTCAAATTGATCCCATTAAACATATAAATATGTGCACTCGACGAGGCCCCATCATTAGGATCGCTAGAACTGCCCCCAGGAGAGGGGGTTTGAGCAACCATGGATTGTTGTTGTGGAAAAGGTTGAGTAAGCACAGTGGGTTGTGACTTCCCTTGAAACATTTTGGCCACTTCATTGTGAAGTGGACAATCTCGAGTGTAGTGATCGTCACCATAAATGATACACGAGAATTTCAGTTTCCGTTGTGGTTTTTTTTCGGTAGCAGGTGTTTGATTTTTTGGTTGTTCATTATTATTTTTTTATTTATTCTTTGTCTTCTTCTTACCTCCAGATTGTTGTGAAGGGGCAGATTGAACTGCATTCACCTCAGAGATTTGAGTTTGGGGGGAGGAAGAGGAGAGTGTGAGCAATTGGGAAATAGGTTGAGTTTTGACGGAACCGATAACACCATCCGCATGAGATGAGGATGATGGTTTAGATGGATCGGTATTAGCTGGAGCAACATTCGGAAGCAAATCATACAAAGTACTAGATTGGGAATAAACCAAATCTAAATACTGAGCCCGAGCGATGGCTTGTTCCTCAGTGACCGCACCACCCATAGCGACATCACGAGCGATTGGGGGTAACAGTGATTTAGTAAACCATTCCACCAATAGTATGTAAGGAATGACTGCCTTGATCATCCTTCATCGTCACCTCCACTCATGAATATGGTCAGAGATGTGCACAGAGTTAGTTTGACGAAGGGAGGTCAAGAGTTCAGTACCTGTCTCGTAGCGAATAGGCAGTTGAAAGTGTGTGAGGAAAGACATGGCAAGGGAATTGAGACCATGAAAAGAAGCACGTGGTAGTTCAATATACCACTTTGCTGTCGAACTGGTAAGTGTTCGCTGGAAAAGTCACAAACGTATAGAATCATCCATGAGGGAGTTTGATGAACACCACAAATGGAAAGTCATCACATGGTTGTTTGGATCTTCGCCAAGGTTTTCGTCAAATTTTGGAATATCAGAAGGAAGTTTAGCTGGAATGACTGGCCAAACTGGTGAATGAGAAATAGGATCATTAGTTAACCGAGACAAGTCTGGGAGATCCAGAGTCGCAAGGAAAGGTAGTTGTCGGTTAATTTGTGAATGATACTGGTGCAGCATAGGAACACCAGTAGGACCATAGACTAGGTTAGGTGGATAGATGTAACCAGTAGGTCCTCCTACATACGGTTGTTGTTGGCCAGGATAAAAAGGATTTGATGGTGCATGAGAAACATTGGCATAACCCAGTGGGTTCTGGACATTGTAGGCTGGGTGATTTATGTGCCCGTGAGGAGGATACATATTTTTCCCTTGAGAATGGTAAGGAGTAGATCCCAGAGGTGGATACACATGAGGCCCATGAGAAGGATAAGACTGCAGTCTCGGGGAACTCCAGGTGGTTTTTTGGATGCCACCCGGATAATATTACCCGTAAGATGTTCCGGAAGGGACAGGATTGGATACTCCTCCTAGTGGGTTATTATAAAAGTGCCCCCCAATGTGGGGTTGATTAAAAGTGCCTCCTGAAGATACTCCCTAGGATTGTGAAGGGTTTCCAGCAAACGAGGGTTGCCCCCCTGCCAGCGGTGGATTTACAACTGGGGTATGAATGGCAAACGGAGGTTGCCCTCCAGGAGGAGCATGAAAAGGGGACTGTCCCTCGGGAGGGGTAGTCCCGCCATGGAAAGGTAGTCCTCCAGGAGGAAACGATTCATTGGATGGTGGTTTCCCTCCAGCTGGTTGTGTTTGGCCAGCAAGGGTCTGCATTCTCGAGTGAGAAGATGTCCCAGCAGGATCGTGTGGAACATGCAGTGCTGTAGAGTAAAAACTTGTAGAAACAGGGGTAGAGACTGAATTGCTTTGGGGATGAGTAGAGGTGATGAGTCCAGCATTAGGATGGACTTGTGCTGGTGTAGCAGTAGGGTGAATAACCCGGTCTACTGGGTGATTCATGGTTCGACCGGATGGTCCTGTTTCACTAGGAGGGTCATGATGATGAAAGGGTTGTCGAATAGATTCGAAATGTTCATAGAGATTGCGTCCCAATGAAGTCCTCCATACAAAACAAGCATGTGTGGGATTGGTTTCTACTGCGGTGCTAGGATGAACATGAGTCCTATACTCGTCACCAAAGATGGGTTCTCCAGATCCCATATATGTTTCAGTAAATATCCTCTCCGGTAATCATGGGATCTCTTCATCTATGACATTCCCAAGGGAGTCTAAACGAACCAAAAGTGGTTCGAGAGGAGTTACCGACACAGGATTGGTGGGATTTTCAACCGTGACCAAAGTGTCTTCTATGTTATCTAATGGAGGAGAAACAGCACTTCCAGTGTCAGATTGATTTTCTACCTCTCTACGGTAGTTGTCTTCTGGAGGGTTAGGAGGTAAGGGTTGATAGCCTTCCAGAGGTAGCCCTTGCATCCTACGTGATCGACGAAGACCTTTATCGTCTATGGGCTCAATTGTGGATAATAACATAACACATTGAAAATATAGGGCCAACTAAGAAAAAGAAACAACATGCACTAATAAAATCTAGGAATCAACCAAGCAGACAAAACTTCTCTCAATGACCATACTAGTTGGTGATGAAATCCAACGTCGCGTGATCAAGTCGAGAAGGGGCTGGGATATGGTGGAATAGTTACAATGGCGACCTGCTTAATGGACTTTCACCTTGGTGCAAGCTTCCACGCAGCAATTGTGGATTTACCCTCCAAGGAGCCTGACTGAGTTTGACCAATGTCTGTTCCAGGTACAGTGAGGCTTCCCTTCACCGTCACCTTATGTAAGTACCTAAAGATTATGGCAACTAAAGACACCAATTCGCAGTGAGTCCTTGGGAAGGTACAGTCGACAGTCTGATCTGAAATGTATGGGCAGGATAACAAGTCCAAAATCAACCCGAAAGGATCCCACACATAATCGTGGGTATACCTTTTAGTGACCCCAATATACGATCCGACCACTACAAATAGTTGAACCATGGAGGGATAATCTCTGTAACTCGCTCGAATGTGACCTCGTGCGTAACCCCTATGTGAGAGGGGGATCCCAAAAAACCAATACGACAATTGGATTTGACTCTCCCTAACTCAGAATGCTAATGTTTGTTTTGAAAACTTTGGAGAGTTGTACTCATAGCCTAATCCAAAGTACTAACCCTAGTCTACTGTTGGTGGAAGATCCTAAAAACAAAAATGTTCTAGATAGTTTTTAATTAGTGTTCATTTTATAGTTGTTCTTTACTCAAAGGGTGCACGAAAGTGAAACTAATGGAATGATGACTCAATGCCCAAAAAGATGCATAGAATATGATAAGCAATCATTTCTTTTCAATGAACGTCTATTTGAGGGAAAGAGAAGGAGTTGTTTTCACTTTCAAACACTAATATGAAACCCCAATATACGATCCGACCACAGTGGGGTGAACGACATAAATATTGTGTTGATGGTTTTCTTTGTGCTATAATGTTTATGCTGTGAATCTGCTTAGTGCATTGAATATTATGAATGATAGATAGATCTATGAATGTTTAATTCTTTGTATATGTTGAATGTGTTAGATCTGACTTATGAAGCTAAGGTGCGATGTGTATTTTGTCATTGTTACTGTGTCGATCTGTACTTAGGGTTTGTTCTGCGATGTGAATGAAGTTGATAACTAATGCATGTTGTTCTTAAGTACTCTGCGAAGTAATTGTAATCACAGATCTGTGTTCCAACTTGGTTATCATATTCTAAATTGAAAAGAAATGATTGCTTATCATATTCTATGCATCTTTTTGGGCATTGAGTCATCATTCCATTAGTTTCACTTTCGTGCACCCTTTGAGTAAAGAAAAACTATAAAATGAACACTAATTAAAAACTATCTAGAACATTTTTGTTTTTAGGATCTTCCACAACAGTAGACTAGGGTTAGCACTTTGTATTAGGCTATGAGTACAACTCTCCAAAGTTTTCAAAACAAACATTAGCATTCTGAGTTAGGGAGAGTCAAATCCAATTGTCGTATTGGTTTTTTGGGATCCCCCTCTCACACAGGGGTTACGCACGAGGTCGCATTCGGGTGAGTTAAGGAGATTATCCCTCCATGGTTCAACTATTTGTAGTGGTCGAATCGTATATTGGGGTCACTAAAAGGTATACCCACGATTATGTGTGGGATCGTTTCGGGTTGATTTTGGACTTGTTATCCTGCCCATACATTTTAGATCAGACTGTCGACTGTACCTGCCCAAGGACTCACTGTGAATTGGTGTCTTAGGTTGCCATAATCTTTAGGTACTTACATAAGGTGACGGTGAAGGGAAGCCTCACTGTACCTGGAACAGACATTGGTCAAACTCACTCGGGCTCCTTGGAGGGTAAATCCACAATTACTGCGTGGAAACTTGCACCAAGGTGAAAGTCCATTAAGCAAGTCACCATTGTAATTGTTCCACCATATCCCAGCCCCTTCTCGACTTGATCACGCGACGTTGGATTTCATCACCAACTAGTATGGTCATCCAGAGAAGTTTTGTCTGCTTGGTTGATTCCTAGATTTTATTAGTGCATGTTGTTTCTTTTTCTTAGTTCGCCCTAGATTTTCAATGTGTTATGTTATTCTCCACAATTGATCCCATAGACGATAAATTTCTTCGTCGATCACGTAGGATGCAAGGGATACCTCCGGAAGGCTATCAACCCTTACCTCCTAACCCTCCAGAAGACAACTACCGTAGAGAGGTAGAAAATAAATCTAACGCTGGAAGTGCTATTTCTCCTCCATTAGATAACATAGAAGACACTTTGGTCACGGTTGAAAATCCCACCACACCTATGTCGGTAACTCCTCTCGAACCACTTTTGGTTCGTTTAGACTCCCTTGGGAATGTCATAGATGAAGAGATCCCATGATTACCGGAGAGGATCTTTACCGAAACATATATGGGATCCATAGAACCCATCTTTGGTGACGAGTATAGGACTCCTGTTCGTCCTAGCACCGCAGTAGAAACCAATCCCACACCTGCTCGTTCTGTATGGAGGACTTCATTGGGACGCAATCTCTATGAACATTTCGAATCTATTCGACAACCCTTTCATCATCATGACCCTCCTAGTGAAACAGGACCATCCGGTCGAACCATGAATCACCCAGTAGACCGGGTTATTCACCCTACTGCTACACCAGCACAAGTCCATCCTAATGCTGGACTCATCACCTCTACTCATCCCCAAAGCAATTCAGTCTCTACCCCTGTTTCTACAAGTTTTTACTCTACAGCACTGCATGTTCCACACGATCCTGCTRGGACATCTTCTCACTCGAGAATGCAGACCCTTGCTGGCCAAACACAACCAGCTGGAGGGMAACMACCATCCAATGAATCGTTTCCTCYTGGAGGAYTACCTTTCCATGGCRGGMCTACCCCTCCCGRGGGACAGTCCCCTTTTCATGCTCCTCCTGGAGGGMAACCTCCGTTTGCCATTCATACCCCAGTTGTAAATCCACCGCTGGCAGGGGGGAAACCCTCGTTTGCTGGAAACCCTTCACAATCCTGGGGAGTATCTTCAGGAGGCACTTTTAATCAACCCCACATTGTGGGGCACTTGTATAATAACCCACTAGGAGGAGTATCCAATCCTGTCCCTTCCGGAACATATTACGGGCAATATTATCTAGGTGGCATCCAAAACACCACCTGGAGTTCCCCGGGACTGCAGTCTTATCCTCCTCATGGGCCTCATGTGTATCCGCCTCGGGGATCTACTCCTTACCATTCTCAAGGGAAAAATATTTATCCTCCTCACGGGCACATAAATCACCCGGCCTACAATGTCCAGAACCCACTGGGTTATGCCAATGTTTCTCATGCACCATCGAATCCTTCTTATCCTGGCCAGCAACAACCGTATGTAGGAGGACCTATTGGTTACATCTATCCACCTAACCCAGTCTATGGTCCTACTGGTTTTCCTATGCTGCACCAGTATCATTCACAAATTAACCGACAACTACCTTTCCTTGCGACTCTGGATCTCCCAGACTTGTCTCGGTTAACTAATGATCATATTTCTCATTCACCAGTTTGGCCATTCATTCCAGCTAAACTTCCTTATGATATTCCAAAATTTGACGAAAACCCTGGCGAAGATCCAAACAACCATGTGATGACTTTCCATTTTTGGTGTTCATCAAACTCCCTCATGGATGATTCTATACGTTTGTGTCTTTTCCAGCGAACACTTACCAGTTCAGCAACAAAGTGGTATATTGAACTACCACGTGCTTCTTTTCATGGTCTCAATTCCCTTTCCATGTCTTTCCTCACACACTTTCAACTGCCTATTCGCTACGAGACAGGTACTGAACTCTTGACCTCCCTTCGTCAAACTAACTCTGTGCACATCTCTGACCATATTCATGAGTGGAGGTGACGATGAAGGATGATCAAGGCATTCATTCCTGACATACTATTGGTGGAATGGTTTACTAAATCACTGCTACCCCCAATCGCTCGTGATGTCGCTATGGGTGGTGCGGTCACTGAGGAACAAGCCATCGCTCGAGCTCAGTATTTAGATTTGGTTTATTCCCAATCTAGTACTTTGTATGATTTTCTTCCGAATGTTGCTCGAGCTAATACCGATCCATCTAAACCATCATCCTCATCTCATGCGGATGCTGTTATCGGTTCCGTCAAAACTCAACCTATTTCCCAATTGCTCACACTCTCCTCTACCTCCCCCCAAACTCAGATCTCTGAGGTGAATGCAGTTCAATCTGCCCCTTCACAACAATCTGGAGGTAAGAAGAAGACAAAGAATAAATAAAAAAATAATAATGAACAACCAAAAAATCAAACACCTTCTACCGAAAAAAAACCACAACGGAAACTGAAATTCTCGTGTCTCATTTGTGGTGACGATCACTACACTCGAGATTGTCCACTTCACAATGAAGTGGCCAAAATATTTCAAGGGAAGTCACAACCCGCTGTGCTTACTCAACCTTTTCCACAGCAACAATTCATGGTTGCTCAAACCCCCTCTCCTGGGGGCAGTTCTAGCGATCCTAATGATGGGGCCTCGTCGAGTGCACATATTTATATGTTTAATGGGATCAATTTTACCACTCACTCTAAGACATATGACACACCGGGTAACCCTGAAAAAGGAAAAGACACTAACGGTACCGACACTTTACCGGATCCATCATCATCCTCTGTTAGTCTTCCATTGGTTAATCCTCCATCTGGTAAACTCCATATTGAGAAACCCAAGTTCAACTCTATCTTCACGTGCTCCCCAAAACTACAACATTGTTGAAGATTTGGCTCAATCACCATGTGCTATGTCTGCGTTAGAAGTTCTACAACACTGCCCCAGTCAACGTAGAATGCTCTTGACCACTCTTTGTGCTGTCGATCCTGAGTCGTCCAATCAGATCATGTTTAACCTGGATAATTATGCGTCTCGACTCTCCCACCAACTTACTTTCCAAGTTGATGTTGTTGTTCACAATCAAAAAATCCATCGAACTATTCTGGATGAGGGAGCCTCAAATTGTGTCATGTCTTTAGCATGCTGGAAAGGTTTAAAATCACCAGCACTGAACAAATCCCCAACGATGTTACGTGCCTTCGATGGGTGAGGTTTTCATCCCCATGGGCTTTTACAGTCCCTACCCATCCAATTGGGTGGAAAAACTGTTACTGTTGATGTCGAGGTGGTCCATGCTCCTCTCGATTACAACTTATTACTTGGAAGAAGTTCGTTTTATGCTATGAATGCCATTGCCTCGTCAGTTTTTCGATGTGTCCAATTCCCTCATCAGGGAAAAATTTTCATTGTTGATCAGTTGGATTTCTGCACGACCGATGCTCGCGTTCCTGCTACCAACAATATTCCTTTCTTGGGAGACCACAAGATCACATATGAAAGCGTTGGTGTTGGCTTACTGGAAGATTCTAGCCTCATGGCTACCTTCCCTACACCACTTCCATCGACTACACATCATATTGCCACCATTGATATGATTTCGACCACGGTTTATCAATCTTTGGGATCATCTGACCCTTGGATTGTACCTTGTCCATTGGAATTAGATGCACTAAGTGACACTGTGTAACTTAGTCTAGCCGAAACATCATACGTTTCTATCCCATCCACTTTTCTCTCGTCAAAAGACCAACGTCTATTGGCCCTTGACAGTTCCTCGATGAAATCACGGTTGATTTTTTTTTCGTCTGCGATCGACTACATTTCCCCAACTTTTCCTTCAGATGAATCTATTCCAGAAATGTTTCGAATTGACAAGTTACCTCAGGATAATAACTGTCACCGATCCTCTTTTCTTCCCCCTCGTGAAGAAATTCGGACAGATATACCATCTATCTCCCCTCCCGATGTTGATTTTTCATCATCTCCCATGCTTTCAACTTCCGACGATTTGGATCTGGTAGTGGACATGGTGATTTCTTCAGTAGGATTATTTGAGCCTGATCTCCTTACTCCTATCGCGACCCTTGACATGTGTTCCTTCTCAAGTGATTATCTTCCATCCAACGAAGATCTCCTAGAGGCCATGACCACGTTTTATCCATTGACATGGTACCCTTCCAGAGCATTATCCTCTTGGAAGCCATGATCCGGACGAAACCACGAGCATGGTTTCTCTTCTATGTGGAAAACTCGTTAAAAAATGAAATAGAGGCCTTGAGCATAGTTCTTATCCTGTGTCACGCTTGTTAAAAAATGAAATAGTCACCTCTCTTGAACCTTCTTTTCATCCACCCTTCTCCTTTTTCTCATCTACTAGAGAAATTGGTGACAACCTCAAATTCGGTGAATGAATTGAAGCTTGGAGGGCATGTCTCCAGTCTTTGATTATCTTTCTGGAGTTAAGCCACTAGCTTTCATGCAAGGGGCATACCGAGCTTAGTCTTTGTTCTTTCTCGTGCTCGTAAAAACATGAGAATGCATCCGGGTAGACTTTTATCTCTTTTTCGGACCTGTATGGATACACAAAAAAGGAACCCCTTGGAATCTGCTTTAAGCTCTTTTCAGACTCTCTAAACATGAAAAGATTGCCGAGTCATCTTGCTTCCTTTTCCACTCATTAAATGGTTTGAAAGGGCGTCGTCCAAGTGATAATTAATCTCTTTTTTATCCTCGTGAGACTAACATTACGAAAAAAGACAACATTGGAGTCATCTTTAAGTTCTTTTCAGACTCTCTAAACATGAAAAGATTACCGATCGACCTTGTTCTCTTCACACACGTTAAAGTATTTGAAGAAAACGTCTGTTGAGCGATAGTTTATCTCTTTTTCAGTCTCATCAAACTAATTTACAAAAAAGGAACTGAGAGAGTTCTCTTTTAAGTGTTTTTCCAGACTCTATAATCATGAAAAACCTTCGAGTTTTCTGTCTTTGGACTTGTTAAAAGAAACATCGACAGGCCCATACGGGAGCAAACTCTTACTTCTTGTAGTTCGTTAAACAAAGGAAGAGGAACTTATCGAAGGTGAGTTTTATCAAGCATGTGTTATCCTCCTCGAGCTTTTTAAATTAAAAATAGGTACTCGTCCATCTGGATGGGGGAAAAAATTGAAAGAAGAAAGCCAAGCAATTTTTTTGAGAACATTACTGAGTAACTCTTAGAGTCGCCCTTGAACACGACACTTTGTCTTTGCACACATCTTAATCCGCTGAACCTATGCACTGAGATAATCCTTTGAGTTTCTTTCACTCCTCTGGGTCACCCGACGAAAGTCACAATATCCATTGCATCATCGTGTTTTGGTCCATGTCATGTTTCTGCTGTAGTGCCTTAGTGTTCAAAGGAAGTATCCATCTCGTGAGTCAGCCATCACAAATATCTTGTCTCAATACCCGTGTCAGTCCATGTTCATTTGATCTACCAATTACATCTCTATCTCCATTTCGTGTCGTTGATGGGGGATATATCAAGGCCCTCCTTCGACGAGCCTATTCCTGTCGACTTCAATACATTATCCAGGAATTAGACTTAGAAACCAATTAGTACTTTGGGACCTGCATGCCTCAATGGTAGGCCTCCTCACATTCGATAGTGGGTTTACATCATTGACCTTTGATCGGATGATTCCATGTATGTTTGAATTCATCTCATCCATTCACATTCGTTGGAATGTACTAGAGTACCTTGGGAATCATTGACATTAATGGTGATCTCCCTTGCACTTGTTAACGATTTACATCATTGACTGGTAATCAAGTGGTTTCTGCCATGTTCAACATTAGGATATCTATTCACATGGTTAGATTTGTACTACATTGGGATCAATAAGAAGAACCTGAGTTGAGTGATCACTCTGATATGTACTTTGCCTAGGTTGCAATGAACTTTCTCTTGAACAGTGGCACATATACTGTCACATAGATCCACCTTGTATTGGTCGTGGCTATGTCTTGTCATATCATTGATCCACTGTGTATTCTTCATGGCTACGATCAGATCAGGTCATCAAAGTATAGATCCACATTGTATCCTCGGTAGCTATACCTTTTATCAATACAATTATGGATCCGCAGTGTATTTTATGGAGGCCATATCTTGCAAGTCTTGATCACCCAAGCATAGGTATGTCTGCCTTGGGTTTGAAACATGTCATAATATTTGTTGGATGTTTGTGTGCAGCTTCTGTCAGATTCTCCATGTCTATACCCTTAATTGAAAGTCTACAAAGCATTTCAGTTATCAGTTCTCGTCTTCTAGCTTCATACTTTGGGGGGCAATCTGTTACACATCAACATTACTCGCTTCGATAAGTGTCGCAAGTGTCGCATGTTTCTCACATGTGTCGCAAGTGTCAAGCAAAGCATACTGCTATGATGCCTATGTCATACTTATAATGACATTAAGAAGACACTTAAAATACCTCAAACACTTGATTTGAAGGAAGAGGAATGGTTAACTGAAGTTAGGTACCTCTTGCCATCTGAAAGAACCATTGAATCTAGGTTTTTAGAAGAGAGCAATCCCCTATATCTCTCTTAGGAGTGTTGGCGCTCCCCTATAAAGTGCTAGGGAGTGTTATAACACTGAACAACCCTTCTGGAGGAGCGCTATTGATTTTAAGAGTGTTGTTTCCCCCCTAAAGCCTACTAGGGAGCATTATAACACTCTGAGTACCCTTTTGAGGGAGCACTACCTATTCTGGGTAGTAGTTGATTTGTTGAGAAGAATGGGGAAAGGATATTTTCATTCTTAGAAGGCAATTGGATTCGAATCCTCAATCAAGCCATGATCTTAGGGAAGATCCCTAACTGAAGGAGGAAAATCCTCAACTCACCCTAAAGATACCTCAAGAGGTTAGGCCTCTCTAAACCTATATAAGCAGGCTCTATCATGGTGGATTGGAGGAAGAATTAGAAGCATGAAACCTATGATCTCATAGGAAACACACAGTGAACTGGAGGAGAGTAATCAGTGAAGTTGCTGTCATCCGGATCGTGGATCTTTTGAGCAAGGATTAGACAAAGGGGATTTGACGAAGCTGTTGCATTCGCATCTACGGTTGTAACTTACTTCCATCATTGTTCTCATCAATATGACATGCTTGGCTTGTTTCTTTATAGTTTGTGTTTAATCTCACATGAACTTGTCTCTAATAGATAGGTCTATTTCAAGCTAATATCAGTAGAGTAGGAAGTGGTTATACTATTGTTGTCTACAGGATCCATCGAGGAGTGAAAGATTGGAGCTCAACTCGGAGCGTGCAGGGACAAACACCGATAAAAGGTACATATTTCCTCCTTCCTCTTCATGCATTAGTTTGTGTAGACCGAAAAGGAAGTCAGTGACCATGATAAGCACTTTTTGTCTTAGAGTTAAGAGTCTAGCTCTTTGAGGAGATCTACCTGTCCGCAGGGAGATTTTCCTTCAATAGTTTTGTAGTTTTGAATTGGTTAGCTAGTTGAGATTGTTATTTATTCATTGTTCTTAGTGAACTTGTTTTCCAATAAGAGTGTTGTTCTTGAACCATGTAACCCATTGACAATGATCTCTTTAAATGTTGTTGATGTTGGGAATTTTGTTTTAAGTTAGTGAAAAAAATTTGTGCAATATTTTAAAGGATGTCAAGGAAACCCCTAAATGAATCGAAGTCAAAAGTGAAAGAGTTGGCAACACTCCCAAATTGTTGTAATGCACTTTGGTGAAGAGCCACTTCAACAATGAAAATCACTAATTGTACAAAGTACATTTAACAATATTCATTCATAACATTATTAAAACACTTCCTACATCATATTATTATTATAAGAAAACATTCATTCATAACATAATTAAAACACTTCCTACATCATATTACTATTATTTTTATAAAAGAATAGCACAATAATAACAAAAATTAGCAACTGAAGTTTTTCTTAGCGAGTACAAGTTTGTAAACTTTGGTACTTTGAATGTTCATAGTTTCTTAAATAAATTGTTAAATTAAATTTCAGTTTTAATTTCTTATTTGGGTTTCATTTTGTAAAATTCAATAATTTAGGGAGTGTATACTCTTATGGATTGTTAATATGAATTGTATTTTCATAATCTATGATATAAGTTGGGTAGATGTTTCTATGCTTTTTGATTATTGTGCAAAGTTATTGGAATTTTTGGGTAGATTCCATTATTAAAAAAAAAAATGACATGATCCTCAATGTTATTTTCATTATCCATTGCTTTAAAAATCCAACAATTAATCACTACTATTCTACACTCTTAGAATCCCAATCTATATCTTGTCTAATATTTAAAGGTGATTATAACACAATAAACTTACATGTTCATCAATGATATTTTGACTATCCCTTTTGAAAATGTCATAATTCATCATTAGTATTATGCACTCCTCCTAGTAGCTCAATATGAATCTGTAGTATAACATTTAAATATTTTTGTGTAGTCACACCTAGGTGGTATTATCCATCTTGTCTATAACCCACTCATACTCTTCCTTATAATGATTTACTTGTTTTTTGTGAAGAATGAAACTAGATCCTTCATTTTTCCAAACAGATGTTGAAACTTACAATATCTCACCCTCCTGCTTTTGTTGATTAAATCTATTGTTAATATGAAAATATTTTGTACTTAAAAGTTTACATATTTTCAAGTCTTTGCCCAAAGCAAGGCCCTTTTCAACTTGTTAAAAAAAACAACTATACAACATGCAATCCACCTTTGCAGACATGACCTTTTTTTCACTAATGCTCATTTATGTCACTATTGTTCATGCACTCTTTGTTTTCATGTTCTTTACATACATGTATTTTTGGTTTTCATTCTCCCCTTTCATCTATAGGGTTTCACTTTTAAACTATGTCACTGCTTTGATATGTCTACCCATCTAACTAAATATGCCATCAACCCGATGCTTGCACTATCATTTGACATGCAACCATTCCTATGGATTGTTGATGTCGATATTGTATGCTCTATTCAAAGTGAAACCTTACCCTACTACACTTATGTCTTTGATGGCACGCACGTGCAACACATAATATTTCTGAAAAACTTTAATGGCCTTGTTGCTTCAGGAACACTTCAAATGGATTCGATTATACACCTTAAAAAATGGACCTATGCAGTTTTTAACCAATGCATGTAAGCTTCATCCATAAATCATAATATGCTTGAAGTATTTGCTTCACCACAC
>JASDQU010736624.1:468417-482608 GCA_032191745.1 Picea mariana
AAATTACTGGTACATACTTGGTACATGGTTGGATGCACTTGTTTATGGTACAGGTTGATTACAGGTTATTTGGTACAGGTTGGTGCATGGTTGATGAACTTGTTTATGGTACAAGTTGATTACAGGTTGATGCATGGTTCAGATTTATTGGTACAGGTTTACAGTGGTATATATCACAGTGAAAGGTTTGCAGTGGTTCCATCATTCTACTTCTACTTCAGGGTGGCAGGACGGGGCAAGGATAGGTGGTTGTATCCACCTTCCGGTTGTAGCCAGAGAACATAGGGGGTTGTAGCCTCCTTCTGGTTGTAGCCAGAGAATTGGGGAGTTGGAGCTTCCCTCAAATTGTAGCCTGAGAAACTAGGGGGTTGGAGCCTCCTTCCAGTTGCAGCTGGAAAGCAAAGGAAGTTGGTGCTTCCAATGAATGTAATTCTTCAAGACATATAAGAAAAAACGTTCTGTGGTTTTCTCCTGATTTGGGTTTCCACATAAAACACTGGTGTACTATGTATGTGTATGTTTTCTCATTTTTTCATTTCTTATTTACTCTACAGTTATTGGATGATAATGCTTCATTGATATAACACTTGGATTATATGGTTAAAAGGGATTAAATTTCTCTATTACTGATTCACCCCCTCCTCTCAATAATCCAACAATTGGTATCAGAGAAGGTTCCTTCAGAAATCAGTTTAACCACTGAAAGGTAGATCATGGAGAGTACCAACTCATATAAAAATGGAATACCATAGTTTGATGGACATAAGTATGTTTTTTGGAGCATAAGGATGAGGACATATATACATGCATAGGGATTTTAAGTTTGGAAATCAATTGTAGATGGATACACAGCACCAGAAGTTCCACCAACAAATGACAAAGCAGTAAAACTCAGTGAGAATAATTTCAAAGCCACAAATTCACTTTTGAATGGTCTCAGTGATACAGTATTCACCAAAGTTGCACACTGTAAATCCACTAAAGAGTTTTGGGACAAACTTCAAAATATTTATGAAGGAGATACAAAAGTCAAAGAAGCAAAGCTTCAGACTTACAGAGGTCAGTTCGAACAACTAAAAAAGAAGGAAGATGAAGGTATCACAACCTACTTCTTATGAGTCGATGAAACAATGAATGAAATCATGGGATTGGGAGAAGAAATTGAAGAATCTGTAATTGTTCAAAAGATACTAAGATCTCTTCCTATGAGATTCAACCCTAGGATATCAACACTAGAAGAAAGATCGGATATGGACTTAATAAGCATGGACGAACTACATGGAATCTTCACAGCATATGAAATGAGAATTTTAAGGAAAATATAGATGTAAAAGAAGCAACCTTCAAGGCATCCAAAAGATCAAAGAAAAAGAAAAAGGAACAAGAAGAATATAGCAGCAGCAGTGATGACTCAGAAGATGATGAAGAAGTGGCCAACTTCATCAAAATACTGAACAAGGGAACCAACGGTAGGTATAGAGGTAAGCTCCCTTTAATTTGTTTTAATTGTGATGGTATTGGTCATTTTGTTAACAAATGTCCTCATAAGAAAAAGAGAAATGATGAAGGTTACTCAAAAGGAAAACACACATATAAAGGAAAAAGAACTACAAAGAAAGTTTTCAAAAAAAACTTATACACCAAAGAAGACATCTCATCATCAGATGAAGATGAAGTCAGTGACAATGAGATAGGAAGAGTTCTATTCATCGATGTAAAAGACTCTGACAAATAAGACTCCAAAGAAGAATATGAAGAAGTCAAAGAAGAATGTGGAGAAGTCTAAGAAGAAATTGAAGAGGCATAAGTTGACTATCGAAAAGAATTAATGTGTGCCATAGAAGTTATCAGAAGAGAAAAGAAGAAAAACAAGAAACTACAAGAAGAACTAGACAAGAAAAAGGACACTCGAGAACTAGAACAAATGATCACAAAATTGAAGGTTCAAATAGAAGAAGATAAAATAATTGAAGAAGCACTCAAAGAGAAACTAGAAGAAAATGACAAGATCATTGGAAACTTGGAAGCAGAGGTTATCACACTAAGAAAGGATATTCAAAAGAGAAATATGTAGAATAACTCAAAAGTTCTGGATGACATTATCAACAATAAAAAATCTCATCTTGACAAGTCCGGACTTGGATACAATCAGACAGAAAATGGATCAAGGTCCAAAACAATAGAGAAAGAAACAAATCAAAAGAGTTATGCAGAAAAAATCAAAGAGGATAGGAAGATATACAAAGAATATTATAGGGACACTCCTCCACCAAGAAGATTCAGATTTTAGAATCAACAACAGACAGATAGGCTTCAAGAAGAAGAAGGATTCATAAGAGCACCTCATTTCAGAAGATCTCCAACTCCCAGGTATCAAACTATAGTTTTTGGTTTATGTTATGCATGTAATAATTTTGGACATAAAGCTGTGAATTGAAGAGCTAAGAATAGGAACAATAACAACTTTGAAAGTTATACACAAAGGGATTATTCAAGGAGAACTAGTGACACACAAAGAAGAAATTACAATAGGTTTGAATCTTTGAGCACTGAAGTGAAATGTTACAAATGTAACAATTTTGGACACATGGCCAAGGATTGCAGAATGAAAGTCCCTCCTAAAGAACCTCAACAAAATAACAATAGTCACATACAAGAACCTCAGAAAACGACATGGATTAGAAAGAAAGATCAGTATAACAATGAAGAATGTACAGTCCCTCTACAAGATAAGAAGAAGAAACACGATTGGTATGTTGATAGTGGATGTTCAAAACACATGATAGGTGATAAAGACAAATTTCTTACATTACGAAAAGAAAAAAATGGATCGGTCTCCTTCAGAAATGATAATTCATCCAAAATCATTAGAGAAGGCACAGTCTGAATTGGGAACAAGAATGAAAAGGTACAAAATGTTCTACTGGTAGAAGATATGAAACATAATGTTCTAAGTGTGAGTCAAATATGTGACCAAGGTCATAAACTTACTTTTGATTCAGAAAAGTGTGAGATAAGAAAAGAAGGTTTAGAGAAATTGGTCGGTACAGCTGCAAGAACTTCAAACAACATATATGTGTTAAGTGAAATTGGAAATGAAAAGTGTTGTCTAGTAAAGGAAGATGAAAGTTGGATATGGTATAGAAGAATGGGTCACATGCATTTTGATAACCTTTTCAAAGTCGGAAAAGGAGAAGAAGTCAGAGAAATGCCCTAGATCACGAAACCAACCAACACTTTATGCAAGCATTGTAAAAAAGAAAAGCAAACAAAGACCATGTTCAAATGAAAGGAATATTCAACAACAAGAACACTGGAAATTGTGCACACTGATCTAGTTGGACCAACCACAAAAAAAGGATTAAAAGGTGACAAATTCTTTATGTTATTAGTTGATGATTATACAAGAATGACTGCAGTTCGCTTTCTCAAGAACAAGTCAGAAGCTTTTGAAAACTTCAAGATCTAAAAGGAAATCGTTGAAAATGAGATGGATTCAAGAATCAAATGTTTGAGATATGATAATGGAGGAGAGTTCACTTCAAATGAATTTATGGACTACTGTAGCAATCATGGAATAAAAAGGCAATTCTCTGTTGCTAGGACACCTCAACATAATGGAGTTGTTGAAAGAAAGAACAGGACAATACAAGAAATGGCTCGAACAATGCTAATGGATTCCAAATTGATAGATATATTTTGGACACAGGCAGTGCATATAGCTATTCACAGTCAAAACGGAGTAATGCTCAGAAACAACACTGATAAAACTCCCTACGAGCTATGGAAAGGAAGACCAACAAATGTGAATCGCTTTAGAGTTTTTGGATGCAAATGCTACATAAAAAGAGAAGATGGAAGAATGGGGAAGTTTGACTCTCGCGTGGACAAAGGAATACTTGTTGGTTACTCAAGTAAAAGGAAAGCATACAAATGTTATAATCTAAGATTGAACAAAGTTGTGGAAAGCATCAACGTAACAATTGATGAAACAGGCAGACCAAAATCAAAGGAAGAAGAAAACAAATCAATGGAACAACTTTTCAAAGAAGAAGATGAAAAATAAGTAGAAAAGGAATATGAAGATGAAGAGAATCCGACAAAAGAAGAAGAGCAATTTTAGAAAGTATCTCCAAAGACAACTAGCAAATGAGTACAGAAAAATCATCCTTTAGATTAGATTATTGGAAACAAAGATGCAGGAGTTGAGACTAGAAGAAAAATCCATTCACCGAAACAAACAAACCTAGCACTCTTATCTACAATTGAACCAAACTATTTTGAAGAAGCCGGCAAGGATGAATTTTGGAATAAGGCCATGGATGAAGAATTGGATCAAATAGAGAAAAATGACACTTGGGAATTGGTTCCAAGACCAAAGAATAAGAATGTGATCGACACAAAATGGATTTTTAGGAATAAATTGAATGAAGATGGACAAGTTACAAGGAACAACACTAGATTGGTATGTAAAGGATATGCACAGATTGAAGGAATCGACTTTGAAGAGACATTTCCCCCAGTTTCCAGAATGGAAGCAATCCATTTACTTTTAGCTTGTGCATGATCCAAAAATGTTAAAGTTTATCAGATGGACGTAAAATCATCTTTTCTGAATGGGGAACTTGAAGAAGAAGTCTACATTGAACAACCATAAGGATTTCAGTTGTCAGAGAACATAGACTATGTATGTAAATTAGAGAAGGCCTTGTATGGTCTAAAACAAGCTCCTAGAGCATGGTACTCCAGACTGGATAAGTATCTGTAGAAGGAAGGGTTCAGAAAAGGAAGTGCAGACAACAACCTCTACATCAAGGTAAGTCAACGTAATATTTTATTAATTGAAGTTTATGTTGATGATATTATTTTTGGTAGTGATGATGAGAGGTTAAGCCAGAAATTTGCAAAAGACATGCATAATGAATTTGAAATGTCGTTGCTTGGAGAACTATCCTTCTTTCTGGGACTTCAGATACGTCAAAGAAACCAAGGAATTTTTATTTCTCAAACCAAGTATATCAGATAAATGCTAAAGAGGTTCGGAATGGAAGATTGCAAACCTGTTATCACTCCCATGCAAACTAGTTGTAAGTTGAGCAAAGATGATGATTCGAAGTCTACAGATCAGAGGCAATATAGGTCAATGATTGACATCCTACTATATGTGACAATATCCAAACCAGATGTAATGCAAGTAGTTGGACAGGTGGAACGATTTCAAGTAGCACCAAAGGAATCACATGTATTAGCACTAAAGAGGATTTTTAGATATCTCAAAGGAACAAAAGAGTTTGGATTATGGTATCCAAAAGGAAAAGATCTATCACTTATTTCCTACACAGATGCAGATTGGGTAGGTTGTATTTATGGATGACGAAGCACCAATGGAGCAACGTTCTACTTAGGTGAGTGTTTGGTATCATGTCTAAGAAAGAAACAATCATCAATATCTCTATCTACAGCCGAGGCAAAGTATATTGCAACAACAACATGTTGTACACAGGTTCTTTGGATGAAGCAAACTTTGATAGATATGCAGGTTGAGTATGATGAGCCCATTCCAATATATTGTGATAATACAAGTGTCATTAGTATCTCAAAAAACCCGGTGATACACTCCAAGACGAAGCACATTCCAACCAAGTATCACTTTCTACAGGAACAGGTTGCAGAAAATAACATCAGAGTTGAGTATGTGGGCACAAAAGAATAAGTGGCAGACATCTTTACAAAACCACTTCCATGGAAAGGCTTTGAATATCTTCACCAAAGACTTGGAGTTATTTCTACTCCAAAATGAATATTTTTTGAATTCTTTTTGAATGATTATCTTATATGTCTTATATGTACACGAGGAAGCACCATAAGAGGATAGTTCAGTCGGGGGAAGAAACCTCGGATGGAAAGATACATTTTCCATTGATGACAAAGGGGGAGAGATTTATTAGATGCAGAGGACACAGGCATGGTTCCAGGGGGAGAAAATTTAATAGATGCAGAGGACAAAGGAAAATTTATCAGATACAAAGGACAAGGCATGGTTCCAGGGGGAGCATAAGTGATATGATTTCAATATTACATCAGAGTGTTTCCATCAATGCCAAAGGAGGATATTGTTGATTAAGGTTAGTTTTCATTGATGTCAACCCTTGAAAAAAGCCCCACAACACAAAGGTTTAGGTAATGGACCCAATATTGTTTGATGTAAATCTGACTCATTATTGTCTTGTCATAGTTGATAAAAAGTAAAGATCGATGAACTCCAAAGTGGACCCCTTATGGTGAAAGCTTTCACGGAAAGACGCTTTGCAGATTAAGAGAACCCATTCTTGATTGTGGAATAATGAGATGAAGGAAAATGAATTTGTCAGGTAAAATATCCTATATGGATAGTTCTTTTCATTCCATTTTCAATGGTATGTGGAACGTCACATAACTCCTCACGGTTAGAGAGTTATGGCCCTGAGAAGTTGGAGACCCCAGGTTTGGGTAATGGACCCATGTTAGTTTGATGGATAATGGTATGAGTTATGATATTTTTTTAAGTAATACTATTCTATATGGATATTACATGTCATTCCATTTATGGTGTTATGTGGAACGTCACATAACTCCTCGCGGTTTGAGAGTTATGGCCTTACGAAGTTGGAGGACCCTCATATGTCATCTAGAAGCCCCAAAAGGTCAAACTAGTCAAAGTGGTTTAAGATATTTTAAAAGGTAAATAATAAAGTGAAATAATGAGTGTATTATAATTCAAAGTGAATACAAAATAAATTATTTCAATAATAAATTTAATGGAGAAATTAGAAGTGGGTTAACCCTAAAATAAGGAAAGTGGGGCCAAGTGACCTAGAAGATGTTTTTAAGGAAGCTACTTGGAGAGTATAAATAAAAGGCAAGGCTCTCTCATTTTAATCACACTTGAGCATATTGAATATATATAGGTGTTTGAGGTAACTAAGGATATCTAAGCCAAAATTTTGAGGGAAGGTGAAGAAAATAATGCCAAAATGCAAGAAAGGACAAATTCTTTTGATGGTGCTTTATAAGGTATGTTATTTACAGGTCATCTCACCATTTTCGCTATAACTTTTTTCTATAAGGATTCAGACCTTGAAATTGCTATACAATTGAGATAACATATCCAGTTATCTTTGGTAAAAAATTCATCTTGTGGGTCATTTTATTTTTGGAGTTACACTCCGTGGAAAATAGGGTTTGTGGCTACTCCTGAAACTAGTCAAAAACAAGTGTTTTGGGTAAAAATGTCATAAATTATTCATAACAGATCCAAATTAAGTGAAATCAAATGTGTTGGTTAGGGTACAGTCTAAAGTATGCTGCATAAATGTTTCATATCAATTCAACAAATATTCCATGCGAGGCACACTCTACAAGGTCACTCTCTAGAATAAACTATAATTCAACAAGGTATGCCATTTTTGCTATAACTCCTTTTCTGAGAGGTTCTAAGTAGTGACACCTGGAGGAATTGCATAAAACAAATTGACTAACATTGTATATCATTTTCATATCTTTATACATTACAGGTACACAGTTATGATTACTTCAAGTTAGGGTTGTTGACTAATCCTAGGCATGTGAGACTAAAGAAAAGTTTCATGAAAATGCTAGTCTCTTGTTGTTGAAGTTAAGGAAGGTTTGTAGGAATGTGACCATATACACTAGGTATATTACATAGCTACAAATTAGATTTGGATGATGAAATTGATGAGGGATTTTGGTTGAGGTACATGTTGAGTACATGGTTGAGACAAGTAGTTGATGAGTTGGCACATACATGAGGTGTATAGTTGATAATGTTGGTACATATTGATGAGTCATAGTTGATGAGTAGTTGACACATGATTGGTACATAATTGTTACATGGTTGGATGCACTTGTTTATGGTACAGGTCGATTACAGGTTGATGCATGGTACATAATTGGAACAAGTTTACAACAGTATATCTCACAGTGACAAGTTGACAGTGGTTCCATCATTCTGCTTCTACTTCAGGGTGGAAGGACGTGGCAAGGGCAGGTGGTTGTAGCCACCTTCTGATTGTAGCCAGAGAACATAGGGGGTTGTAGCCTCCTTCTGGTTGTAGCCAAAGAATTGGGGAGTTGGAGCTTCCCTCAAGTTGTAGCCTGAGAAACTAGGGGGTTGGAGCCTCCTTCCAGTTGCAGCTGGAAAACAAAGGAAGTTGGTGCTTCCAATGAATGTAATTCTTCAAGACATATAAGAAAAAAAATTATATGGTTTTCTCCCGATTTGGGTTTCCACATAAAACACTAGTGTACTGTGTATGTGTATGTTTGTTCATTTGTTCATTGCTTATTTACTCTATAGTTATTGGATGATAATGCTTCATTGATATAACACTTGGATTATATGGTTAAAAGGGATTAAATTGTTGTATTATTGATTCAACCCCCCTCTCAGTAATCCAACATGACCCTGCCCAGAAAAGAAATCCTAACTACTATTGAGGAGGATGAGACCACTAACCTGGCTCTCGCTAATCCTGGATCAACTTTCTCTAACTCCCAGAATCTCCAAATCTCCTCTAAAAACTTCTCGTCAACTCGCTATGGAAGCATGTACAAATGAGTTGGTAATGTGGGCCCTACAGCTATATGTAGTCCCTTTTTCCAAACTTCCATGCTCCATTACAGGAGCTCAAAACATCTATTTTCCGATCTGTCTTCAACCACAGGATCAGGATCCCGCCACCTACACAGTCACATTCCTCGGGTCACCATCCATCCTGGGCCCTAGGGGAAAATTATTCTCACATCACACCCAGGTATGCATGCTCATGTTCAAAATTATTGAATAATTGTTATATATTCTTTATCTTCAGATATTTTTCACGTCGGCTATTCATTTTTCATGTGTGTAGGTACTTGGTCATCAACCACCAGCGCAGACCCTTCAGGTATATGATCGACACTATCATGTAATCATTCCCTCTAAATCTCAATTGCATCTCCTAGTCACACCCTCCGACATTTTCCTATAGGATCCCCCCATCCGGCTCTGCAGTACTCTCACCTTTGCTTCATTTTCAGTACTGTCACTCGGTAGCACTCTCCCCTAGATGAGTTGTCCCATTCATAGTTCCCTTTTGGCACTTTGACACTCATGCTACTTTTCACCCCCTTGGGATGGGAGTCTCAATAGTCTTACGCATGTTCGAGAATCAACCACATACTCCTTCTCCTCATTTTTCTAGATTTCCCAATGGAATCCTAGGATATATCCTCATGGTTCAAATTTGAATGCACCTCCGTAGTATCATTAACCCTCCATTTCAGGCACAGTCAGTTTGTCCATCTGCAGATTTCCCTCCATTCATTTACCTCGTAAAGAAACCCACCTATGGGCCCCCCACCCCCCACCAGTTCTCCCCAAAACTTGCGTCCTCACAAGCCAAGCCATCTTACATTGGCACACCCGTTTATGTATCTGCACACTTATCCCAAATTATTCTTTATTCATTTGGTAATTCTACAAAGCCTTTCTTCACAACATTTACATAGCTTTTTGTTGTCTCCTTTAGTGACCTTCTTTTCCAGAAAAGAAACACCTGTCACCCTTGGTTGGGGCATTCGTTACCTTCGATTCCTTTTGACATCATCCATAAACCTCGAGTATCCCACAGTCCATGTACCTATGATCTCTGAGTTTGTCCACTTTGTCATGCCTCTGGCACAACTTAACCCCCATCTAGTCGTCCCCCTGACGCTAGATTCAATTTCACGGTTGCTTCCACTCATACTTCACATATATCCCCAACCAAGGGTAGTCATGAGTCTCACCATCTCTTAACTTCATACATGTTCCTCATCAGTTCCTAATCTCATCTGGATTTCATGAATCCCTTTGCTTCTTGGAGTCACATCTCCCTTTCTGTCGACATCAGCAAAGTTTCCAGAAGGGCGACAATATCTTGACTCTCATTACCTTTATAATGAGGAGTCTCGGATGACACAGAGAGAACCATCATTTCTCTCTGTCGTCGTTGACTCCCATGACATTCTTCTTCAACACAATCTCATGTTATGGTGGGTCTTACTTTGTGACTATTGAAGTTGTGTTATACTAGTCGAAGACCTCTGAAATTTGTTGGGCCATCAATGCTTGTGAGTCATCGACACTCCTTACAAGTGTCATCACCTCTTTTCAGATTATGTTCACTATCATAATTTTTACCTTCCATTATCAAACCGCCTCGGAGGGAGTTGTAGTTATCTACATCAACATATAGCTTCCATTACTGTCTTACACATTTGAGGTACATGACACGAGCATGGGGCATGCCCACCTCGTTTGTATACAATTTTTATTTTCCCACGCCTAGAGAAAGGTTTGGGTCCCACAGTTTCCCCTCTCTCTCCACCGGATCGCTCTTGTAGTTCCTATCAACACTCTTTCTTACAATGGCACTCTCAGTAGAAGAAACATTGATGTATTTCGGCTCTACATACTCTCCTAACCTCACACATTATGGGGCATCTATTATCACTGAAATTTCGTCCACAAATGGTTACAATAATCCAGCATCTCCAAACACCTATTTGTTCATTCATATCCCCAAAAATTCATTTCCAAAGGGAACAAACTATACAATTGGTTAAAAAATTAACATCCACAGAAGAACTACAGGAAACGCACGCACATGCACAGGTCATAAATGTCAGGAAAACACAGATGCGCCCAACATGCGAATGTGTACGCAAAAAACCACGAACACCTGAGAACAATGCATTTATGGTTATTTTCATCCCCTCACCCACTTCCGGTTCAAATCCCAAGTCGATTTGACCCTCAAATTTGAGCTGAATCTGAGTGGGGGGTTTTTCAAAGACCTAAGGGTGCCCTAAAAGGCCCCTTGTTCACACTAAAGACCGATTGAATAATGCCTCAAAGATTTTCTATAAAAAGAGGCCATGGGTGCACTATGAATTCAAGAATCTCATTGTATTGTTATGCTTCCTCTATTCTCCTACAAGGAACCTCTTTCCTTCTTGGAGAATACTAGCATCATCTCATTAAGCTATTCACCTCAGCTCTTGAGGGAATAAGCTTGGATTTCTTCACCATTTCCCTTCTAGTTTTCTATTTGTAAGAAGAGTTCTCACATAAGGGACTCAAGATCCCTCCCTTGGAATAAGAGGGGATCCATAAGTCCCCATTTTTCTTTGGTGTTTTGCCACTAATATAAACTCTCCATTGGTGGTGTGAATATTGGTCAATTGTTTGATTAATTTTGGTTCTAATTTCCTTATGCATTGTAGTTTTGTTTCTTTAGTTGTTATTATCTTAGTTGTTTGTTTGTTTCATTTGATTGAGTCATTTGACTCATACACCAACTTTTGTCCTATTCAGTTGACCCAACTGGACTTGTAGGTGTCCCTCTTTTGCTCATCCAAGTGGCAAAAAGGATACAACATATGCCATAAGGGGACCACTTTGGATACTTATTCAAATACACCCTTAACTTCAAGGGGATTATAAACTTCTTCTAGAGTTTACATCAATGACAACCAAGTTTCCAACATGTCCCCTCTTATTTTGCATTTTTGGCCCTTTATGAACTTTATTGTACATTCTCTTCCTTTATTTTGAATTTTTTTCTCATAAACCTTATGCAGGTTCTCTTCCCTCTAATTTCATTAGGCTCCTCAAAGGTTTTCTTTGATTTTTTATTCAACCTCTAGGAAAAAAAAATTCCCCTTAGGAATTCTTCCAAAACTTTTGCAAAACTGACATTTTTGCATCTTCCAGAAATTTAATTGCTCATGTTTTATTGCACTCAAAAATTACCTTTGTCATGAAATAATGTATCACATTGAAATTTAGTTCTCTCATGACACATCATATCGGACTCAAAGTTATTTATTTCATCACATGTCATATCGCATTGAAATTTACTTTTGTTGTGATGCATCATATCACACTCAAATTTATTTCTATCGTGACACGCTATATTGCACTTAAAGATATTTTGTCACGACATGTCACATCACTCCAAAATTTCCTTTGTCACAATATATCACACCATGGAAAAATTTATTTTCATGCGATACATATCACTTCCTCAAATATTCCACCATCATGACATGTCACACCCAAAAATCGTTTCTATACGATACACATGAGGAAATTTATTTTTGGTTTTTGCATCATTCCAAGGTTTTAAAGAGGTACACACAACATAAATTTCCATGAAGGAACATAAGACAAAGTGTTAAATGGATTTATCACTACCAAATTTTAAAATGTCGCAACAAATATAGTACATCATCCAATTTTTTAAGAGATGTGATATGGCAGAGCAAAGTTTTTAGAGGTGCAAAATGACACACATAAATTTTACAAGCCTACAACATAGGGTGCGTCCACACACTGAAAGTTTAAAAGGATATTATACCGGAAAAACATATCACACAAAAATCTATGATAGGTGTGACACTAGGTGTTTCGCATAGAAAGTTAAAATGGGTACGACACAGGGATTTTGTGAGAGATGGGGGCTTCTTGAAGAGCCTTATAAAATATCTTCCTTTCCATTCAAAAATCATAGAGACAAGCTCGTAGAAAGGATTTTCTAGGCTGGTTCAAAATAGATGGTTTCCATGGCCATACTAAACCATACCATATGTTTGTATTCTAGCATTTGAAAATCTCATTTTTACTACAGGATATGATACATTGATCAAAATGTGCTTGGGATTTGACTTTGCTAAAATTTATAGAGGCTCTTGGATATGAGAATTCATGATTTAGATCAAGCTTCTTTGAAGTGTCTAAATTTATCAAGAATGGAGATAAGGTGAGACATATAACATACCACATCTAATTTAAATAAGGGTCTGACATAGAGTGTTGTTATAAGAAAAATATGTCCATTAGGATGAATCACACCTATCCGATGGTGAATCTAGTTACAACCTATTTGATAGCTTGTTTCAAGGCGGATACTATCCACACCTCTTATGGTCCTTTGTCGAAGGAGGTGAGAATGGGAAGAATGATAGGTGAGGGACTTGCATAAAATCCCTCTCAGGACCACCCAACCTAGGTAATGTCCTCCCCCAGCTTCCTCGCTGGACGAAAAGAACCGAGGGTAAATTTTGGTGGATAGGGGTGTGGAAATGAGATTGTTTTTTTTATACAAGAAAACTACTAAAAGAGAACAACAAGTTGATCACTCCCATATGACCTTGGGAAAATGTTTGAAACTGGTTCCCGGGGTAAGTTGGGGTTCAAAACAATTTCTTGGAGAATTTACTAAAAACCAAGAGTTGAAATGTCTTTGGAAAGCTACAACCATGTCATTTAAGTTTGTTGTAATTTATGAACAACAATGTATTTGGGATTTGTAATGCATGAAAATAATCTTGGAGTTTCTCAGAATTTCCCGGAAAATGGTCTCTGGTCTTTCCAAATTTGAAAAATGAGGTCCAAAAATGCAAAAAACTCCCTTCAATAGGATACCACAACTATAGGAAAATAAGTAACTTCTTACAAACTAAACTTTACCATGGTTTTGGGTGGACTTCCGAAAGTTTTGACACTTCAATCATGTATTAATTCTATTTTTTAAGTTGATTAATCACATGCGATGCTTACCACATAGTTTGAAGGTCCTCCCAATCAATATCACACCAATTATCCCACAACTATTCCTCCTAGTATAAAAATAGTGATATTTCATACACCACTTTCTCGAGACAAAGACTGCCCCATGCGGTTAAGAGAAGGAGGGATTAGCCCTTTTTTGTCACTAGCACTTTCAGGATGTTAAAGCCACTTGGATGGAAGAAGGATACCTGCGCAAGGGAAGAGAATGAGGAACCCCCAAAGGGAGTCTTAGTTGAGCTTACCCAAGAAGATTAGTATTTTGACCCAATCTAATCTATGTAAAGTCTTAACTGTGAGATTTAACAATAATACCAAATCGAAGAAATAGAGCTTACTTTATCAATACCAGGTTGACAAATTATAAAGGGCCCTTGAAGAATATTCCTTGGCTTTGACTCTTAGTGTTACAGAAATTGAAAATGCATAATGAAATGACCAAGCCATCCACATGGAGAAACCACATCTTTCTTTCACAAGCATGTTTCTTGGTCAACAAGATTTAAATCTATCTAAATTATATATATATATATATAT
>JASDQU010736625.1:12879-26045 GCA_032191745.1 Picea mariana
GTATTTCATTAATAGAAATCGTTTATTACTGTATATATGTGTTTATGAATGAATCTATGATACATTTATGTTATATTATTGAACATTTGTTATATCTCTATGAATTTATTTATTATATCTCCGATCCCATTTCATTAATCCAGATCAGCGGTATCAAAGCAGGCTTCTCTTGATCATTTTTTCAGTGCATGTCCCCGACGAGGTCCCAGTATAGCAAGTTGGGTCTTGATCTTGTCTCTCTTGAGGAAAATCGCTCTCACACACCTAAGAAACCCTCAATGGAGGAAGAAAAGAAAAATGATGGAGCAGACGATCCTATGAGTTTGTTGCTTGAGCAAGCTCTAACGTGATAGAGGGAAGAAATGATGGATAATTTTTCCCACATCCTTCAACGCCTATTGATAGAAAAAGACGCATCTTCATCAAGAGGCCACTTTGGAGGCACCTCACCTTTTAAGGTACAAGTTAATTTTGATATTCTTGTATTTGAAGGATAGATAGATGCAGAAGCCCTAGACAAATGGTTAAATTTGCTAGAAGGTTATTTCTCTGTTCACAAATTTTTCGACAAAGAAAAGATCACCTTTGCACTCCTTAAAGCTCTCCCCCATTTCAAACATTGGTGGGAAACTTATTGGGAGCATGGTTTCATAGAGGATTCTGAAATATATGGGTCCCACCCACTTGGGATTTTTTGTGTGGATGTGGTAAAGGAACAGTATTACCCTGTTGGAAACTATGAGGACTAGTACATGAGATGGACCACACTTAGACAAGAGAGGGGCCAAGCAGTTCTGGAGTTCACCAATACCTTCCATACCTTGTGCACCAAGTTGGGTATCAAAGACTCCAAGTGACATTTGGTTCTAAAATACCATGGGGCTCTACACGGATACATACAAACTGAAATTGATTTTCTAGACATCTCATCACTCGATGTTTCTTATCAATATGCTATTAAAATCGAGAAGAAATTTAAGCACCAGAACAAACAGGATTTTGGATCTATAAATCTGCAACAACCAAAATATGACAAAGACAACCCTAACAAACAGTCTCTCGAAAACCAGTCCAAGACACAGGAAAAGAAGGATCACGGGAAGACAAAGAAGGACATCGACAAATGGTGTGATTTCCACAAAATCCCCTGGTAGAACACCGATGAATGTCTCTCAAAACAGTCATTGGTGGCCGAGATCAAATACAAGGAGATGAACCCTGATTCTGAAAATAATGGTAAAGGTCAAATCATTGGCATAGACCCCACTTCTATTGTCCCGGCCGCAACAATTCAACCATAAGAACCAAAAGATCCTAAAGAGGGGGAGTGCCTTTTTCATTCACAGATGTGGGTGAAGGGGACCCCGCTGCATTTTATTGTTGATAGCAGAAGCCAAAAAAACCTCATCTTAGCAAAGGTTGTCAAACAATTGGGATTGTTGACAACACCACACCCGCAACCATACAGCGTCGGGTGGCTTCAGCAAGGATCAGATCTTTGTGTCAGCCAATAGTGTTGATTGTCATATGCCATCCAACCCTTCAAGGATGAGGCATTATGTGATGTTTCCCCACTAGATTTCTGTGATGTTCTCTTGGGCCAACCATATATGTGGATATCCCATGTTTTTTATGAGTCTTGACCCCATAGTGCCATTGTTACTTTGGGGGGTTATATCTAGAGAATACCATAGGTAGTTCCAACTATTCATACTGCAAGGTAGTGTCACAAGGTAGTATCTCATACCACAAAATTTAGCTTCTTCTCAATCTGTTCAAAAGGGGAACAGAAGGACATTGCAACCACTATAGTCTCGCCCCCTGCACCTTATATCTAATAGAAGCAGGTCGACAACATTGCAACAAAGCACAAAGATTCCTTCTGCACACCTTCCTCTCATGTAGCTTGACTTGTTGAACAACCTTAACTTCAACAGGTTGATGACAAACTTCCACAAACTAAGCAGCGCAACGTCTCCAACAATACAAGCAGCTCACCAAGATGCATATCCAACAAATGATTTTTCCCCTCCCCCGGGAAATCAACACAACGGAGACCATTGCTTCCTAAGGAGGGAGGATTGATCCAGGTGGATATCGGTGCCCACCCACCTTTTTCGACTAGCTCAAAATAGTTTTCTTGCAATTTTGGCAATTTACTATTTTTAGAAGGTTTTAACTTCCGAGGCCATTTTGAGGGCCTAAATGAAGGTTTTTAGATATCGATGTTCTCAATGATAGTTGAAGGCATGGTTGAGCCCCTAAAATGAATATCCTCGATGATACATTTCCAACGATCTATCATACCCCTAAAACAAAGATTGTATGCAAAAGTTACGACCCTGAGAAGTTGATGTACTAACTTACCCAAATGGGGCCCATATGGCTTTTGGCACTTCATCTCCTAGGGTTAGGTTTTTTGATGTCTAGGGATTTTGGCATTCCTGTTTATTGTAAAAATGCCTTCAGAGCCTCATTATACTCAGAGATAAGCTGCCACCATTCTATCAAGTCTTTCACTTTGTATTTTACAGTCTTTGTACATTTATTTCATTAATATAAATCAGGTATTACTGTATATATTTGTTTATGAATGCATCTCTGATACATTTCTATTATATCATTGAACATCTATGATATCTCTATGCATTTCTTTATTATATCTTCGATCTCATTTCGTTAATCCAAATTAGTGGTATATGAGCAGGCTGCTCTAGATCATTTTTTCAGTGCATGTCCCTAATGAGGTCTAAGTATAGAAAGTTGGGTTTCAATATTGTATCTCTCAAGGAAAATCACTCTTGCACACCCAAGAAACCCTCAATGGCAGAAGAAAATAAAAATGATGGAGTAGAAGATCCTATCAGTCTATTGCTTGAGCAAGCTCTCACGCGATAGAAGGATGAAATGATGGATAATTTTTCCCACATCCTTCAACACTTGTAAATAGAAACAGGTGCATCTTCATTAAGAAAAAACTTTGGAGGCACCTCGCCTTTTAAGGTACAAGATAATTTTGATATTCATATAATTGAAGGATAGATAGATGTAGAAGCCCTAGACAAATGGTTAAATATGATAGAAGGTTATTTCTCTGTTCACAAATTTTTCGACAAAGAAAAGATCAACTTCGCACTCCTTAAAGCTCACCCCCATGTCAAAGATTGGTGGGAAACTTATTGGCAGCAGAGTTCCACAGATGAGTATGATATATATGGGGCCGATCCCACTTGGTATTTTTTTTGTGGATGTGGTAAAGGAAGAGTATTACCCTGTTGGAAACTATGAGGACCAATACATGAGATGCACCACACTATGATAAGAAAGGGGCCAAGAAGTTTTGGAGTTCACCATTACCTTCCATACCTTGTGCACCAAGATGGGTATCAAAGACTCTGAGTGAAATTTGGTTCTGAAATACCTTGGGGCTCTACAAAGATACATCCAGACTGAGATGGATTTTTCGGACATCTCATCACTCAGTGTTGCTTATCAATATGTTGTTAAAATCAAGTAGAAATTTAAGAACTAGAACAAACAGTATTTTGGATCTGTAAATCCGCAACAACCAAAGTATGACGAAGACATCCCTAATAAACAGTCTACCGAAAACTAGTCTAAGACACAGGAAAAGAAGGGTGAGGGGAAGACAAAGGACACCGGAAAATGGTTTGATTTCCACAAAATCCCCTGGCACAACATCGATGAATGTCACTCAAAACAATCATTGGTGGCTGAGATCAAAGACAAGGAGCCAAACCTTGATTCAGAATCTGATTCTGAAAATAATGGTAAATGATAGATCATTGATGTAGACGCCATTACTATTGCCGCGACTGCAATAATTCAACCAGAAGAACCAACAGATCATGAAGAGGGGAAGCACCTTTTTCATTCACAGATGTGGGTGAAGCGAACCCTACTGCATGTTATTACTGATAGAGGATGCCAAAAAAACCTCATCACAGCAGAGGTCGTCAAACAACTGGGATTGTCGACAACACCACACCCACAACCATACAACATTAGGTGTCTTCGACAAGGAAGAGATCTCTGTGTCAGCCAACAGTGTCGACTGTCATATGGAATCCAACCCTTCAAGGATGAGGTATTATGTGATGTTTCCCCACTGGATGTTTGTGATGTTCTCTTGGGCCAACCATATATGTGGAGACACCATGATGTTTATGAGTCTCGACCCCGTAGTGTCATTGTTACTTTGGAGGTTTATCTCTAAAGAATACCAGAGGTAGTTTCAAATATTTTTCCACCTAAAAAGTGACTCAAGGTAGTATCTCATACTACAAAATTCAGCTTCTTTGCAATCTTTTCAAAAGGGGAATAGAAGGACACTGCAACCACTACAGTCTCACCACTTGTACCTTCTATCCAATACAAGCAAGTCAACAAGATTGCAAGAAAGCACAAATATTCCTTCTGTGCACCTTCCTCTCATGTAGCTTGACTTTTTGAACAACCTCATCTTCAGTAGGTTCATGACAAACTTCCACAAACTAAGTAGCGTGATGTCTCCAACAATACAAGCAACTCACCAAGATGCAGATCCAGCAAACCCTTTTCCCTCTCCCCTGGGAACTCAATGCAATGGAGACCATTGATTCCTAAGTAGGAAGGATTGATCCAGGTGGATATCGGTGGCTACCCACCTTTTTTGACTAGCTCAAAACATTTTTCTCGTAATTTTGGCAACTTACTATTTTTAGCAGGTTTCAACTTCGAGGGCCATTTTGAGGGCCTAAATGAAGGTTTTTTTATATCGAGGTTCTCAGTGATAACCAAAGGCATGAATGATCCCCCAAAATAAATATCCTTGACGATACCTTTCCAATGAGTTATCATACGCCTAAAACGGAGATCATATGCAAAAGTTATAGCCCCGGGAAGTTGATGTACTAACTTACGCAAACGGGGCCCACATGACTTTTGGCGCTTCATCTCCTAGGGTTATGCTTTTGGATGTCTAGTGTTTTTGGCATTATTTTATATTGTAAAAAAGAATTTAGAGCCTCATTGTACTCATCTTCTTGCGAATATGAGTAGCCGTCACATCTCCTCTCAGAGATAAGCTCCCACCATTCTATCGAGTCTTGCACTCTGTATTTTACAGTCTTTGTACATGTATTTCATTAATAGAAATTATGTATTACTGTATATATGTGTTTATGAATGCATCTCTGATACATTTATGTTATATTATTGAACATTTGTTATATCTCTGTGAGTTTATTGATTATATCTGCAATCTCATTTCGTTAATCCAGATCAGCGGTATCAGAGCAGGCTTCTCTTGATCATTTTTTTAGTGCATGTCCCCGAAGAGGTCCGATTATAGCAAGTTGGGTCTCGAGCTTTTCTCTGTTGAGGAAAATTGCTCTTGCACACCTAAAAAACCCTTAATGGAGAAAGAAAAGAAAAATGATGGAGCAGACGATCCTATGAGTCTGTTGCTTCAACAAGCTCTCATGTGACAGAGGGAAGAAATGATGGATAATTTTTCCCACATCCTTCAACGCCTGTCGATAGAAACAGATGCATCTTCATCAAGCGGCCACTTTTGAGCCACCTCACCTTTTAAGGTACAAGTTAATTTTGATATTCCTTTATTTGAAGGATAAATAGATGCAGAAGCCCTAGACAAATGGTTAAATCTGCTAGAAGGTTATTTCTCTGTTCACAAATTTTCCAACAAAGAAAAGATCACCTTTGCACTCCTTAAAGCTCTCCCCGATGTCAAACATTAGTGGGAAACTTATTGGGAGCATAGTTCCATAGAGGAGTCTGAAATATATGGGGCCCACCCACTTGGGATTTTTTGTGTGGATGTGGTAAAGGAACAGTATTACCCTTTTGGAAACTATGAGGACCAGTACATGAGATGGACCACACTTAGACAAGAGAGGGGCCAAGAATTTCTAGAGTTCACCAATACCTTCCATACCTTGCGCACCAACCAAAATATGACAAAGACAACCCTAACAAACAGTCTCTCGAAAACCAGTCCAAGACACAAGAAAAGAAGGGTCACGGGAAGACAAAGAAGGACATCGACAAATGGTGTGACTTCCAAAAAATCCTCTGGTAGAACACCAATGAATGTCTCTCAAAATAGTCATTGGTGGTCGATATCAAGGACAAGGAGCCGAACCCTGATTCTGAAAATACTAGTAAAGGACAGATCATTGGCATAGACCCCACTTCTATTGTCCTGACTGCAACAATTCAACTAGAAGAACCAAAAGATCATGAAGAGGTGGAGTGCCTTTTTCATTCACAGATGTGGGTGAAGGGGACCCCACTGCATTTTATTGTTGATAGCAGAAGCCAAAAAAACCTCATCTTAGCAAAGGTCGTCAAACAGTTGGGATTGTTGACAACACCACACCCGCAGCCATATAGCGTCGGGTGGCTTCAGCAAGGATGAGATATTCGTGTTAGCCAATAGTGTTGATTTTCATATGCATCCAACCCTTGAAGGATGATGCATTATGTGATGTTTCCCCACTCAATTTTTGTGATTTTCTCTTGGGACAACCATATATGTGGATATCCCATGTTGTTTATGAGTCTTGACCCCATAGTGTCATTGTTACTTTGGGGGGTTATATCTACAGAATACCAGAGGTAGTTCCAACTATTCATACTGCAAGGTAGTGTCGCAAGGTAGTATCTGATACTACATAATTTAGCTTCTTCTCAATCTATTCAAAAGGGGAACAGAAGGACACTGCAACCACTACAGTCTCGCCCCTTGCACGTTATATCTAATAGAAGCAGGTCGACAAGGTTGCAACAAAGAATAAATATTCCTTCTGCACACCTTCCTCTCATGTAGCTTGACTTGTTGAACAACCTTAACTTCAACAGGTTGATGATAGACTTCCACAAACTAAGCAGCGCGACATCTCCAACAATACAAGCAGCTCACCAAGATGCGGATCTAGCAAATGTTGTTCCCCCTCCCCCAAGAAATCAATGCAATGGATACCATTTCTTCCTAAGGAGGGAGGATTGATCCAGGTGGATATCGGTGCCCACGCACCTTTTTCGAGTAGCTCAAAACAGGTTTCTCGCAATTTTGGCAATTTACTATTTTTAGTAGGTTTTAACTTCCGGGGCCATTTTGAGGGCCTAAATGAAGGTTTTTAGATATCGAGGTTCTCAATGATAGTTGAAGGCATGGTTGAGCCCCCAAAATGAATACCCTCGATGATACATTTCCAACGATCTATCATACACCTAAAACAAAGATCGTATGCAATAGTTAGGACCCTGGGAAGTTGATGTACTAACTTACCCAAATGGGGCCCACATGGCTTTTGGCACTTCATCTCCTAGGGTTAGGTTTTTTGATGTCTAGGTATTTTGGAATTCTTGTTTATTGTAAAAATGCCTTCAGATCCTCATTATACTCATCTTCTTATGAATGTGAGTAGCCGTCACATCCCTTCTCAAAGATAAGCTGCCACCATTCTATCAAGTCTTTCACTTTGTATTTTATAGTCTTTGTACATTTATTTCATTAATAGAAATTGTGTATTACTGAATATATTTTTTTATGAATGCATCTCTGATACATTTCTATTATATCATTGAACATCTTTGATATGTCTATGCATTTCTTTATTATATCTTCGATCTCATTTCGTTAATCCAAATTAGTGGTATATGAGTAGGCTGCTCTAGATTGTTTTTTAAGTGCATGTCGCTGATGAGGTTTGAGTATAGAAAGTTGGGTTTCAAGATTTTCTCTCTTGAGGAAAATCGCTCTTGCACACCCAAGAAACCCTCAATGGTGGAAGAAAATAAAAATGATGGAGCAGATGATCCTATCAGTCTATTGCTTGAGCAAGCTCTCATGCGACAGAGGGAGGAAATGATGGATAATTTTTCCCACATCCTTCAACGCTTTTCGATAGAAATAGGTGCATCTCCATCAAGCAACAACTTTGGAGGAACCTTGCCTTTTAAGGTACAAGTTAATTTTGATATTCCTATAATTGAAGGATAGATAGATGTAGAAGCCCTAGACAAATGGTTAAATATGATCAAAGGTTATTTCTCTGTTCACAAATTTTTCAACAAAGAAAATATCACCTTCGCACTCCTTAAAGCTCTCCCCCATGTCAAACATTGGTGGGAAACTTATTAGCAGTAGAGATCCACAGATGAGTATGATATATATGGGGCCGATCCCACTTGTTATTTTTTTTGTGGATGTGGTAAAGGAACAGTATTACCTAGTTGGAAACTATGAGGACCAATACATGAGATGGACCACACTATGACAAGAAAGGGGCCAAGAAGTTCTGGAGTTCACCATTACCTTCCATACCTTGTGCACCAATATGGGTATCAAAGACTCTGAGTGAAATTTGGTTCTAAAATACCTTAGGGCTCTACACAGATACATCCAGATGGAGATGGATTTTTCAGACATCTCATCACTCAGTGTTGCTTATCGCTATGTTGTTAAAATCAAGTAGAAATTTAAGAACTAGAACAAATGATATTTTGGATCTGTAAATCCACAACAACCAAAGTATGATGAAGACATCCGTAATAAACAGTCTACCAAAAACCAGTCCAAGACACAGGAAAAGAAGGGTCACGGGAAGACAAAGAAGGACACCCAAAAATGGTTTGATTTCCACAAAATCCACTGGCACAACATCGATGAATGTCACTCAAAACAGTCATTGGTGGCCGATATCAAAAACAAGGAGCCAAACCTTGATTCAGAATCTGATTTTGAAAATAATAGTAAATGATAGATCATTGATGTAGACCCCACTACTATTGTCACGACTGCAATAATTCAACCAGAAGAACCAATAGATCCTTAAGATGGGGAGTTCCTTTTTCATTCACAGATGTGGGTGAAGTGAACCCCGCTGCATTTTATTACTGATAGAGGATGCCAAAAAAACCTCATCGCAACAGAGGTCATCAAACAACTAGGATTGTCGACAACACCACACCCACATCCATACAACATTAGGTGTCTTCGACAAGGAAGAGATCTCTGTGTCAGCCAACATTGTCGACTGTCATATGGCATCCAACCCTTCAAGGATGAGGTATTATGTGATGTTTCCCCACTAGCTATCTGTGATGTTCTCTTAGGCCAACCTTATATGTGGAGATTCCATGATATTTATGAGTCTCGACCCCGTAGTGTCGTTGTTAATTTGGAGGGTTATCTCTAAAGAATACTAGAGGTAGTTCCAAATATTTTTCCACCTAAAAAGTGTCTCAAGGTAGTATCTCATACTACAAAATTTAGCTTCTTTGCAATCTTTTCAAAAGGGGAATAGAAGGACACTGCAACCAGTACAGTCTCGCCCCTTGCACCTTCTATCCAATAGAAGCAGGTCAACAAGGTTGCAAAAAAGCACAGATATTCCTTCTGTGCTCCTTCCTCTCATGTAGCTTGAATTTTTGAACAAACTCATCTTCAATAGGTTCATGACAAACTTCCACAAACTAAGCAGCGTGATGTCTCCAACAATACAAGCATCTCACCAAGATGCAGATCCAACAAACACTTTTCCCTCTCCCCTGGGAACTCGATGCAATGGAGACCATTGATTCCTAAGTAGGGAGGATTGATCCAGGTGGATATCGGTGGCCACCCACCTTTTTCGACTCGCTCAAAACATTTTTCTCGTAATTTTGACAATTTACTATTTTTAGCAGGTTTTAACTTTGAGGGCCATTTTGAGGGCCTAAATGAAGGTTTTTTGATATAGAGGTTCTCATTGATAATGAAAGGAATGAATGAGCCCCCAAAATCAATCTCCTTGACGATACCTTTCCAACGAGTTATCATACGCCTAAAACGGAGATCATATGCAAAAGTTACGGCCTCGGGAAGTTGATGTACTAACTTACGCAAACGGGGCCCACATGACTTTTGGCGCTTCATCTCCTAGGGTTATGATTTTGGATGTCCAGTGTTTTTGGCATTATTTTTAATTGTAAAAATTCCTTTATAGCCTTATTGTACTCATATTCTTGCGAATGCGAGGAGACATCACATATCTTCTCAGAGATAAGCTGCCACCATTCTATCGAGTCTTGCACTCTATATTTTACAGTCTTTGTACATGTATTTCATTAATAGAAATTGTGTATTACTGTATATATGTGTTTATGAATGCATCTATGATACATTTATGTTATATTATTGAACATTTTTTATATCTCTATGAATTTATTTATTATATCTCCGATCTCATTTCGTTAATCCAAATCAACAGTATCAGAGAAGGCTTCTCTTGATCATTTTTTCAGTGCATGTCCCCGAAGAGGTCCGAGTATAGCAAGTTGGGTCTCGAGATTGTCTCTCTTGAGGAAAATCGTTCTCGCACACCTAAGAAACCCTCAAAGGAGGAATAAAATAAAAATGATGGAGAAGACAATCCTATGAGTCTGTTGCTTGAGCAAGCTCTCACGTGACAGAGGGAAGAAATGATGGATAATTTTTCCCACATCCTTCAACGCCTGTCAATACAAACATGCGCATATTCATCAAGAAACCACTTTGGAGGCACCTCACCATTTAAGGTACAAGTTATTTTTTATATTCCTGTATTTGAAGGATAGATAGATGCAGAAGCCCTAGACAAATGGTTAAATCTGCTAGAAGGTTATTTCTCTGTTCACAAATTTTCCGACAAACAAAAGATCACCTTTGAACTCCTTAATGCTCTCCCCAATGTCAAACATTGGTGCGAAACTTATTGGGAGCATAGTTCCATAGAGGAATCTGAAATATATGGGGCCCACCCACTTGGGAGTTTTTGTGTGGATGTGGTAAAGGAACAGTATTACCCTGTTGGAAACTATGAGGACTAGTACATGAGATAGACCACACTTAGATAAGAGAGGGGCCAAGTAGTTATGGAGTTCACCAATACCTTCCATACCTTGCGCACCAAGTTGGGTATCAAAGACTCCAAGTGACATTTGGTTCTAAAATACCATGGGGCTCTACACAGATACATACAAACTGAAATTGATTTTCTAGACATCTCATCACTCGATGTTGCTTATCGATATGCTATTAAAATCGAGAATAAATTTAAGCACCAGAACAAATAGGATTTCGGATCTATAAATCTGCAACAACCAAAATGTGACAAAGACAACCCTAACAAACAGTCTCTCGAAAACCAGTCCAAGACACAGGAAAAGAAGGGTCATGGGAGGGCAAAGAAGGACACCAGAAAATGGTGTGATTTCCACAAAAGCCCCTGGCACAACACCAATGAATGTTTCTCAAAATAGTCATTGGTGGCCGAGATCAAGGACAAGGAGCCGAACCCTAATTTAGAATCTGATTCTGAAAATATTGGTAAAGGACAGATCATTGATGCAAACCCCACTGCGATTGTCGCGACCGCAACAATTCAACTAGAAGAACCAATAGATCTTGAAGAGGGGGAGCACCTTTTTCATTCACAGATGTGGGTGAAGGGGACCCCACTTCATTTTATTGTTGATAGTGGAAGCCAGAAAAACCTCATCTCAGCAGAGGTTGTCAAACAATTGGGATTGTCAACAACACCACACCTACAGCCATACAACATCGAGTGTCTTCAACAAGGATGGGATCTCCATGTCATCCAACAGTGTCGATTGTCATATGGCATACAACCCTTCAAGGATGAGGTATTATGTGATGTTGCCCCAGTGGATGTCTGTGATGTTATCTTGGGCCAACCATATATGTGAAGACGCCATGCTGTTTATGAGTCTCGACCCCATAGTTTCATTGTTACTTTGGGGAGTTATCTCTACAGAATACCAGAGGTAGTTCCAACTATTTTTCCACCTAAAAAGTGTCGCAAGGTAGTGTCCCATACAACAAAATTCATCTTCTTCACAATCTGTTCAAAAGGGGAATAGAAGGACACTGCAACCACTACGGTCTCCCCCCCTGCACCTTCTATCCAGCAGATGCAGATCGATAAGGTTGCAAAAAAGCACAAAGATTCCTTCTGCACACCATCCTCTCATGTAGCTCGAATTGTTGAACAACCTCAAGTTCAATAGGTTCATGAGAAATTTCCACAAACTAAGCAACACGACGTCTCCAACAATACAAGCAGCTCACCAAGATGCAGATCCAGCAAACGTTTTTCCCTCTCCCTCGGTAACTCAATGGAATGGAGACCATTGCTTCCTAAGGAGTGATGAATTATCTAGGTGGATATCGGTGGCCACCCACCTTTTTCATCTGGCTCAAAACAGTTTTACGACAATTTTGGCAATTTACTATTTTTAGCAGGTTTTAACTTTCGGGGCTATTTTGAGGGCCTAAATGAAGGTTTTTAGAGATCAAGGTTCTGAATGATATTTGAAGGCATGACTGAGCCCCCAAAATAAATCTCCTCAACGATACCTTTCCAATGATCTATCATACGCCTAAAAGGGAGATCGTATGCAAAAGTTACGACCATGGGAAGTTGATGTACTAACTTATCCAAACAGGGCCCACATGACTTTTGGTGCTTCATCTCCTAGGGTTAGGTTTTTGGATTTCTAGGGTTTTTGGCTTTTTTGTTTACTGTAAAAGGGCCTTCAGAGCCTCATTGTACTCATCTTCTTGCAAATGCGAGTAGCCATCACATCTCTTCTCAGAGATGAGTTTCGACCATTCTATCGAGTCTTTCACTCTGTATTTTACAGTCTCTATACATTTATTTCATTAATAGAAATCATGTATTACTGTATATCTGTGTTTATGAATGCATCTCTGATACATTTCTGTTATATTATTGAACATTTGTGGTATGTCTGTGCATTTCTTTATTATATTTCCAATCTCATTTCATTAATCCAGATCATATAATTGCCAAACCATCACCCACACCTTTGAAAATAACACTTGGGATCTTATAGAGTGCTAAATTTTTGTTACCTTAGAATTTATTCAATAAAAGATTAAATTTCCTTCCACCATAACCATCAATTGAATGGACAACATTATGATCCTTTCTATGAACTATGATAACAATTTCTAGGATCAGGAGGAGCATAAATTAAAGGAGACCATAGCCTTTCGATTTAATGAACTAATAAAAAGATGAATTTTTCCCATATCAATTATGAAAAAAGGTGATCTATATTTCCCCATGGTT
>JASDQU010736625.1:63559-80020 GCA_032191745.1 Picea mariana
TATGATCCTATTTGAGCTAGTTATTTAGAGTAAAAATTTCTTTAAAGATAGGGTATCCAAACTAAGCATAAAAATACCAAAACGATATTTCCAGCAATATCCATTTTGCAATGTTTATGTTGGACATATATAGTATCCCCCTATCTTTGAAATCAATGAAAATAATATTTCCAACAATATCACCATTTTAATTATGGAAACCCTTAGTCAATTATGATACTCTCCTTGTCTGCAACTTTTCTTGTGTATGCAATTCTTCCTCTCTCTACAACTTCTCCTCATTTGACATGAATGGAATAGGGATGCTCTCACTGATATTGTTCTTCGTTTTAATGATTATGTGAGAGGTATATCACTCCAAAATTATTTTTGATATATTCAAATGTGTCTCTTGAAAAGTGTTTGGAAAAAATATCTGCAACCTGTTCTTTGGTGGTAATGTATTCCAACTTCACACTTTGCTCGACTATATGTTCTCTTGGGAAGTGGTACTTTATTGGAATATTCTTTGTCTTTGATTGTGTAACACGATTCTTTGAAATGTTTATTGCACTTGTGTTGTTGCATATGATTTAGATTGGAATATCATATTCTACCTTGATATACTTTAGTGTCTGCTTCATCAAGAAAACTTGTGTGCAACATGTTGTTGCTGTAATATATTTGACTTCTACCATGGATAGAGATATTGAAGTTTTATTCTTTCTCAACCATGATACTATAAAAATTCCTAGAAAGAATTCTCCTTCACTGCTACTTTTCTTGTCATCAATAATTTGTGCTCAATCTGCATATGTATATGTTGTTAGAGAGAAGTCCTTACCTCTTGATGTTGGTTGTGGATCCTGATTATATTTCTGATTTAGAGGTCTTTTTCTAGCCACATTCAGACATAATTTCCTAAAGGGGGGGTGTGGGGCGGCCTTTCCCCCCCCCACATTTGGACCTAGGGGGGTCTAGGGGGAGACGATAATTAATGGATACTACCCTTGGTGATGGTTTGGGGGAAATCCCACCGAAGATAATTTTATTGGAAAACTTCCTTGTAAAATATTGTAATTTTGAAATCAATCTCGATTGTTCATTATAAGGCCACAAATATGACGATAGAAGTTATGTTAGGGTTTTTTTCCCTAGAAGGCAACCCTGTTTTATGAAGAATTTTATTGTCGATGTGTGAAGAGAGAAAAATAGTCTACTCTAAGAGTGGATAGTGTGAGAGATAGAAGATGAAGTTACAATGAGAGTGTTGTAGGTTGTATCCATTCATCTATTGGATAATAATAAAGGAAGGACTTAAAATTTCTCTAGTGGATGTAGCCCACATCGGGTGAACCACATATATTTGTGCATTTGTTTTATTGTGTATATTTTGTGTTCTATTTCTGCATCTATTTTATTTTATCTCGTTTCTAACACTTGAATACCATAATCCAAAGTACAATGTTCCCTTCAGATATCTAAATATTAATTTTACTTCTTGCACACAGTGCAAATTGAAATCTTGTAACCAATCCTATTTCTTGCATGATGTTTGCCCTTGATATTGTCACATATAGTAGGAAGGAAATCATTGAACTGTACAATGTTTGATTTTATTTTAGAGATTCTTCATCTTTGCTCAACTTACATACTATTATCATGGGTGTAGTGACAGGTGCACAATCTTCCATTCTAAGTTTCTTCAACATTTTCTTGATATATTTGGTGTGAGAAGTGAATATGAATTTGTTGGATTGAGAAACATGAAAACCTATAAAGAATGGCAATTCTGTAAGCATGGACATCTCAAATTATTTTTTCATTTCTTCTATAAACGTTTGGCTCATGCTATCAACTCTGCTTCCAAAAATGATATCATCCACATAAACCACAATGAGTAACATATATTGATTGTTTCTTTTGATGTAAAGATTATTGTTTGGAAGTCCTCTTTTGAAAGCTTCTTGTTGTAGTTACTTTTTAAGCCTTGAATACTAAGATCCGGGATCTTGCTTTAGTCCATACAGTGCTTTCTTCATTCTGCATACATATTCTTAGTTTTCTAACAATTTGAATCCTTATGGTTGTTGAATATATAATTCTTCTTCAATATTTCCATTTAGAAAGGCTGACTTGACATCCATTTTATAGAATTTAAAGTTCTTGAAACACAAAAATACCAAAAACATTTTAATTACTTCTAGTATTGCAACTAGAGCAATGTTTCTTCAAAGTCAATACCCTAAAATTGAGCATATCCTTTAAAGATAAATCTTTATTTATTTATTGCTTCTCATCCATATTCATCCAATTTGTTTCTGAAGACCCATTTGGTTCTAATCACACTCTTGTATTTTGGTGTAGGAACAAGTTCCCATGTCTCATTCTTCTCAATCTGATTTAGTTATTCTTCCATAGCACTAAACCAATGTTTATCTTCGCTAGCTTGTGTAAAATTCTTGGGATCTATTTTAGATAGAAAATAAAAGTTCAATTATTTTTTAGTCTCAACTCCTGCATCTATATCACCAAGAATTTGACTTTCTCGATGATTCTTCTGGACAATTCTGGGTGGTGGCTTTTGATATTGGAATTTTATTTCTTTTTTTTCTTACTTTTCTTGTTCTTTGTAGGTTGTTTCCTCTCGATCTTTGTTTTTTTATGAATTTTTCTATTGAGGTATGGATTCATCCACTCTTACGTCAATACTAGCTACAACCTTGTGCATTATTTTGTTGTAGCATTTGTAGGCCTTGCTTCTAGATGCATAGTCAAGAAATAAACCTTTGTTTTTCTAGAATCAAACTTTCCTAACTTATATTTATTTCTCTTTATATAGAACTTGCTTCCAAATACTTTGAAGTATTTTACTGTAGCTAGTCTGCATTTCCATAATTCATAAGGTTTGTTGTTGGTGTTAACTCTAATTTGTGCTCTATTCAAAATGCAAACTATTGTGCTCACTGCTTCTCTCCAAAATGTGTTTCATAGTTTGGATTCATTCAACATTGTTATAGCCATTTATTGTATAATTTTTTTCTTCCTTTCTACAACTCCATTTTTTTGTGGATTCCTCTTTTCCAAAAAATGTTTCTTGATTCCACAATTCTCACAAAATTTATCAAGTTCATAAGATGTAAACTCACCTTCTATATCTAATCTTAAACACTTGATTTTTAAATCACTCTCATTTTCAACCAAGACTTTGAAAACTTTAAACTTCTCAATTTTTTCATATTTTTATTTAGGAAATGTAACCCAATTCATTCTATAAAATAACCTCCATCTTTTAAAGTGTGTGTTATTGTTGGCCCATAGAGGTCTGTGTGTACAATTTCCAATGTCTTTGTGTGTACCAAAAATAAAATTTAGGGGATTTAAAGAAGACCCCATGTATTTCCATCACATGGAAGACATAATGAGGAAACTAAAAAACATACAAGAGGATAATGTAGTATAAGATGTTGCTGCAAGATTGAGACTAGGGTTCTTGGTAGTTTCCAACAAAAAAGAACCATTATAGTGTAGATATGCTGGCATATTCAACCTTCAACAAGGGAAGGAGGTATGACCCGAAGTGCAACAAAGACTTAAAATATGAAAGAAGTTATAGAGAAGGAAACATCAAATTGATGCATCCCCCCTACTCTGTCGTAGGGATACGTGACCTCCTAGTCTTGGATCTCTGATTCTAGAGTCGAGTGACTCTATGAAACCTTAATGGTTTCCATATGTGAATAACTAAAGGCCATTTAGGATTCTTGTTGTAGGTTTTAATGGCACCCACAACCCTCCTTTTCGCTCTCCTATGAAATCTCATAGTGTCAGACATTAGCCTCTTGATGTGACCTTGGTGATGACCACGCAATTGCTGGAACAACTACAACCAGTTTGAAGTCAAACTACTTTTGGGCTTGCAATGCTCCTCCAACCTCCACATGTCCTCTTGATAAAACCATGGTTTGGATTGCGTCCCACCCTCAATATTTTAAACTCTGCACAACTCATGTTCCCACAATGCTACAAGATTATCGATCTTGTGATCTTGACGATAACATCGGAATTGATGGTTCAGATATGTTCCTTTCAAATCTATGGACTATATCTACCCCTCCTTCAATCAATGACTGTGATCTCCTTCGCAAATTCGGACTTTGTGGTTTTGAAATCTCAAACCCAACTTTCTTTCGTACTCAAATCTTTTGGAACTCACGATCTGCTAACACCTGTCCTGCTCGATCAACAATTCTACTCCCACTTCAGATGTTTGACCTTTCAAATCAGATCAACGGTCCTACGACCCACTTCTCGATCAATGGTCAAGATCTCCTTCGGGTCTCCAAACTTCTAAGATCTCAAATCTCAAACTTATTTTTCCCAATGGTTTTTACCCATAATGTGTGATCCACTAACGCGTGTCCTCTTGATCTAACGATCGAAGATTTGTTTGGGTCTTTACCTAGAGATAACAGATGTGTGCCACATCTCCTCTAAATACAATGGCTATGAAACACTTTGGGACCTTACCCGGAGTTCACGGATTCATCCCACATCTCCCTTAGATCTCATGACCCATATTTTACTTTGGGTATTTGGGTCTTTGCACTTCAACAATCTTAGATTTCAAACTAAAAAATAACTTATCTTAGAGTTCACTTATAGATTGACGGCTCTCGACCCTTTGACTCTTCAGGTTTCGGGTGTTTAAACACTTCGACCTTCACCTTTCTAGATCTTCCAACCTACCGACACGTGTTCTCCTATATCCAACGGTCCTTATACACTGCGACCCTTCAATTATCCATGCTTCAGAAATATAAAAGTTCAAACTCGCCTCCTCCCAGACTCACAGTATCTAATGAATCAGATTTACTTGGGCTATCCAACACTTGGATTTTTCCTCGAACAATCTGATGCTTCATATATGTTCTTACTAATCGGGTGGTTGAGAACCTATTTCGGATATCCGACTCTTCGAGGTTAGAAAATATCAGTTCTCAAATCTTGTGAGTTTTCTCTCTCCTCTGTGTGTCACACACTAAGGCTCGTGCACTTAACTATTATCAAATGGTTGTTGATATTTTTCACAATGATACAATGGCCATTTTCTCTCCTTCTCCTGAGCTTTTGATTTCTTTCGACTTGGAAGATTTCTTCGTCTTCAAAGGTTTCAAACCTTTACTCCTCCTTACGAGTCTGACTATCACCTCTCTTTGACACTTTATGGAAATTGCTATCCCTTTTGAGCTTCTTCCTTAAAAGGATTTTTATTTCCCATGAAAACCTTGCGTTCTTGGGATTTTGATAACTCAGATCAAAGGATTTATTGAAAATAAATTCTTCTCACCCACCTGGCATTACTCTGGTTCTGGTTCTTTGATGCTTGGTCATTTCACGACGTTGTGCACACCTTGAACCCAGTCTAATTTTCCTTTGTTCTCTTTGAACTTCTTTGAGCCACTCTGAGAATCATTCCACGCACTCCTTGCATTCAATTACCACACCTTGCATATGAGTGTCAAAAGAGAAACAATTGAAACTCATCCAGATTCGTCACTAATTCATACTAACACTTCTCGAAGAATCACACATGAAAGGAAATGGAAAAAATCACACACACATAATATAACATTCATTCATCCATACATAAAATGAGCACAGTCCAAGGATTTGTGACAGTTCTATCTGTTCTATTCCTTCATGAAAAAAAATTACATAATGTTTCTTCTACTCTACTCTCTTCTACCGATCTCTCATATCTCTATCTCACTCTTTCTATTATGTACGTTCTATTACAATGCAACAATGAAAAACTATCTAAGGCCTGGCTCCATGAGCTCTCTTGTACCGTTTGCAACCTATCCTAACAAACTTTAGCAGTTACCTACTCTGTCCTATTACAATAACTAACAATTATTTCCAGATAAGAGTCAACACTCAATATCCGCAATCCCTTATAGTCCTTCATGACTTTACAAACAAGTTACATTTTTAAAATGTTGTTTCCAAAATATCTCAACAACCCAACTTAATTCTGATTTAATTTGTTATTTGAAACTCTGTCATTGATGAGATGTCGATCCTTTGCCTCCACACTTGCATTTTGACTTTGAAGGCGATGCTCCTGCATCATACTCCTTTGGTTAAAATTTTCATGGACTCTTGTCCATGAGCTCTTGCACTGTCTTTTAATGCTTTAAAATATCAGGTTCTGTAACCCAACTTGCATCTTCCATTGAATGATATTTCCACTTCACTAAGTATTCATGATATGTCTTTCTCCTAGTCTTCTTTCCATCTCTTTGTTCAATGATTTTCTCCATCTAAGTTTTTTCTGCTATGGGAAATTGTTCTTGCCACAAAACTTATTTCTGATCATCTAATTCTCCTACCTCATATCTCCTCTAAGAATACAAATCCACAACATTGAATATTTATGATATCCTAACATTGTCTGGCAAGTCAATTTCATAAGCACTGGATACAAATTTTCTTAGAATCCTGCATGGTCCTATCTTCTTCATATTCAATTTTTTATATGTTCCCCTTGGAAACCTTTCTTTTCTCAAAGTAGCTAAAACTTCATCTCCAACTTCGAATTGAACTTCTCTCCTCTTTTGATCAACTCTGCTCATGTATTTCTGGTTTCCATTCTGTATCTATTCTCTGATTCTTTCATGGAGTTTCTTCATTTCTGCTGCAAAATCCTCCACTCCAGCACTTCTGAACTCATATTGATTTAGATATCTCAACTCTGTAAACCCTCTTGGATATATAGCATACACAATTTCAAATGGACTTTTCCCTGTGTTCCTGTTCACTGAATTGTTGAATGCAAATTCTGGTGGTGCCACAATTTGATCCCATTGATGACCTTTCTTAGTGACTAAACTTATTAACAAGTTTCCTAGACTCTTGTTTACTACTTCTGTCTGTCCATCTATATGAGGTTGATATGATGAACTAATGGACAAGTTTGTCCTAGCCTCTTCCATAAAGCTACAAATTTGGTGTCCCTATCTCAGACTATGATCCTCGACATTCTAAGTAGTCTCACCACTTCTCTGAAAAACAAATTAGCTATGTGTGTAGCAACATTTGTCTTTTGGAATGGTGTGAAATGTGTTATTTTTTAAAATCTGTCCACCACAACAAATATGGAATCACTCCCATTGTGAGTTCTAGGCAATCCCAAAGCAAAATCCATATTGATTGCATCCTATGACCTTTCTAGAATTGGTAATGGTTGATACAAACCAAGGTTATGTTGTCTTCCTTTTGCATATTGACAAATTATTCATTTATTCACATAAATTTTCACCTCCACTCTCATGCTTGGCCAATAATACAAATTAATCAGCTGTAAAAATGTCTTATCATGACCAAAATGTCCAGCTAAACCTTCGTTGTGTTTCTCCTTCAAGAAATTATCTCTCATTGAGCATTTGAGTATGCACAATTGGTTTCCCTTTAACATTAACTATCTTGGATCAAATATTCATTCCCTGGGATTCTGTATCCCAACAAAGGAATCTTGCATGCCTCATAAGCTTTCTTAAAATATGCGTCTTCTTTATAAATCTCTTTGAGGTGTTGAAACCCTAAGGTCTCCACTTGGAATTCCTGTACAATCAAACTCTTCCTGCTCAAAGCATCTGCAAATTTGTTAGCAATTCCAACAATGTGCTTAACAAAAAAAGTAATAATTTTCATAAATTTTACCCATTTAGCATGTTTATGATTCAACTTTTCTTGCATAGTAATAAACTGCAAGGCTTGGTTATCACTATACAAGACAGATTATTTGGGAATTAGTTATTGTCTCCACTTATTCAAAGATTGAATCAATGCATAAAATTCTTTGTCATATGTGGAATACTTATGCTTGGCGTCATTTAGCTTCTCACTGAAATAAGAAACTAGCCTATTGTCCTGACTCAAGATTGATCCAATAAGCTAATTCACTTGTATCAAATCTCACTTGAAATGTTTTTCCAATATACGGCAAGACCAAAATGGGTTGTTTTGTGATTTTCTCTTTCAACACTTTGAAACTGTTTTCATATTCCTCTGTCCAACTGAAGGATTTGTGTTTCTTCTTCACAGTGTCCAAGATGGGTTCACATATACCACTGTAACTTCTGATAAAATTTCTATAAAATCTTGCTAACCCATGAAAAATTCTTACCTCAAATATGATGTTTGGGGATGTCGATTCTTTGATTGCTCTTACCTTTTCCGGATCCATCTTCAATCCATTTGAAGAGACCATGAAACCAAAATATATGACTTCATTCTTCATAAAAGAACTTTTCTTCAGATTTATCAGCAACTTCTCTTGCTGCAACTTTTCCATCACTGATGTCAAATGTATTAAGTGTTCTCCCTTTGTCTTACTGAATATTAGTATGTCATGTAGATATACTATGACAAAATTCCCTATGAAGTCTTTCAACACTTCATTCATCAATGTCATAAATGTTCTTGGTGCATTTGTAAACCCAAATGGCATGACCATCCATTCAAACAATCCTCCATTTGTCTTGAATGTTGTTTTACATTCATCTCCCTCTCTCATTCTTATTTGATGATATACACTCTTGGAGTCTATCTTGGAAAAATAGCTCGCTCCACTCAAACAATCCATCAAATCATCCCTCCTCTATAAAGGAAATACGTACCTAATGGTTATCTTATTGATTGCTCGAGAATCTATACACATTCTCCATCCTCCATCCTGCTTTGGACTTAACACAGTTGGTATTGTGCATGGGCTTAGGATTTCCTTGACGAAACCTTTATCCAACAACTCTTGGACTTGATTTTTGAATTCCTCATTCTCTCTAGGCGCCAACCTATAAGCTGCTTTGTTAGGTAAAATAGCTCCTAGAGTGAGGTCAATATGATGGATTATACTCCCGATGGCTGGAAATGAGTGAGGTAACTCATCCACAACTACGTTAGCAAAGTTTTCTAACAGTTCCTGGATTTCTTCAGGAAAATCTTCCACATAAGTACTTGTAAGGATAACTCTAGGCTTCCTCACCAACAACAACCTACATTTCTTTCTCCTTATTTAATTGATTCAAGAGTTCCTTCCCACTCATGAGAAGTATACTTGAACTAACTTCCCTCTTTTTCTCTTTGTCTTCTATTGGTAACCACATATGTGTCCTACCATTCTTTTCTAGGGTATAAGTATTCTTTCTCCCATCATGAATAAATTTTATGTCAAACTGCCATAGCCTCCCCAATAAAATATGATAAACATCGATAGGAATTACATCACATAATATTTCATCCCTATAACCTCCTATTTTAAATTCAACTTGTCACTGTTGACTTAATATTACTTGATGTCTTTTCTGCAACCACGATACCTTGTACGGGTTTGGATCTGCAGTTGTCTTCAGCTTTAGTTTCTCCACCATCTCTGTGGATACTAGATTGTGAGTGCTCCCACTATCTATAATCAACTTGCAAACTCTATCTTTCGTCTTGCAAGCAGTTCTAAACAGAATTGTTCACTGAAATGGGTCCTCCATTTCCTTCCCTGGTCTAAGAAGAATCTTCCTCATCATGAGGTTCTTTCCTCCTTCTCCCACTTCTGATTCCACATGCTTTTGTGTTTCAGCAATGTTTTCTACACCTCCTCCTTTTTTCTTTCTCTCGGGACATTCCCAAGACTTGTGACCTTGCTTTCCACAGGTTTAACATTAACTATGTCTCCTCTGGCTCTTCCTCTTCCTCTTCCTCTAGAAAAAGAGATTCTCTTTGCATGTTGTCCTTCTTTAGAACTTCCACCCTTCTCATTGCGACTATGTTGTTTTTCAACTTCATGCTTCAGCTTCTGGAACTTCTCTCTGGTGGTTCCCTTACCTCTACTTGAATTTCCTCTTCTGCTTCATTGGATTTGTTTCCTGGCCAATTTTTCTTCATCTTTCAAGGCTTCTTGATAAGCATCCTTGTTTGTACTAACCAACATCATGTTGATCTTCGCTTGTATTTTGCATCTCAGCCCATTGATATATCTGGATTTCTTTTCATCCTCATTTTCTTTCTGTCCAACCCTGATGTTTAGTCTGTAAAATTCCTTAGTCTACTCCTTCACTGATAAGATTTCCTGGCTTAGGTTTTGCAATCTTCTAAGAAGATTGATTTGATAGTCCTTTGGGATAAATTTTTCCTTCATCTTGGCTACCATCCTATCTGAGTTTTTTGTTTTCTACTTACCATTTCTCATGCATTCGACTTGCAGTTCATCCCACCATAGCATTGCATGACCTTTCACTCTTGTCATTGCATGCTTTTCCATCTTATATTCTTTGATATCTTCATAATCGAAGTATTTGTCCATAGCATGTACCCAATCTAACAATTATTCAACTTCTAAATTGCCTTCATACATTGGTACCTTTATTCTTTCTCTGGCTTATATTTTTGAAACAACTTTTATCAAGCAATATTGTGCAACATCCTTTGCTACATTTTCTTCGTCCTTTTCTTCTTCACTCTCAGCTTCATTGATATCTCCAACATGTGGTGCTCTTCTCTACACTTTTTCCATCGTGTCCAGTCTCATTCAGAGTTTCCTCATTTCTTCTTCCATTTATGGATTCTCTCTATGCCTTCTAGGTGGCATGATTCCACTGCATCACCTACAACAACAGAAATCAAATTCTTGATACCACAATTGATATCAATTTACCTCCTTTCCCCTTTGCTTAGTTCTACAAACAAACTCAATATCATCTTTGATACTACCTGATGCAGGCCCCCCTACTCTACTGTAGGGATGCACGACCTTCCGTTCTTGGATATCTGATTCTAGAGTCGAGTGACTCTCTGAAACCCTAATGGTTTCCTTCTGTGACTAACCATAGGCCCTTTCAACTTCTTGTTGCAATTTTTAATGGCACCCACAACCCTCCCTTTCACTGTCCTACAAAAGATCAGAGTGTCAGGTGTTAGCTCCATTTTTATGATAATCCCCCTCTTGATGTGACCTCATCAATGACCACATGATTGTGGGAATGGATACAAGTGTTTTGAAGTCAAACTACTTTTGGGCTCGCAATGCTCCTCCAACATCCACGTGTCCTCCTGATGAAACCACAGTTTGGATTGTGGCCCACCCTCAATATTTTAAACTATGAACAACTCTTGTTCTTGCAATGCTACGGGATTGTCGATCTCACTATCTTGATGATAACATCTGAATCGATGGTTTGGTTCTACGCCTTCCAAATCTATGGCGTAGATGTACCCCTCCTTCAATTAAAGACTGCGATCTCCTTTGCAACTCCAAACTTCAGAGTTTTTAAATCTCAAACCCAAATTTCTTTCGTACTCAAATATTTTGGAACTCACGATTTGCTGAGACATGTCCTACTCCATCAACGGTTCTGCTCCCACTTCGGATGTTTGAACTTTCAACTTATATCAATGGTCCTACGAATGTCTTCTCAATGGACAGTCGATATCTCCTTCGGGTCTGCAAACTTTTGAGATTTCAAATATCAAACTTATTTTTCCCAATGGTTTTTACACAGAGTCTATGATCCACTAACATGTGTCCTCTTGATCTAACGATTGAGGATTTCTTCAGGTCTTTACCCAAATCTCAAAGATTGGCACCATGTCTCCTTTGAATCCAATGACTATGAACCACTTTGGAACCTTACCCGAAGTTCACGGATTCGCGCCTCGTCTCCCTTAGATATCATGGCCTAGATTTTACTTTAGGTATTCGGGTCCTTTCACTTAGGAAATCTCATATTTCAAATTGAAAAATCACTTCAACTTTCTTGGAGCTCATGATCTGTTGACAAGTTCCCACTTATAGATCAATGGATCTTTACCCCTTGACTCTTTGAGTTTCAGGTGTTTCAACACTTTGACCTTCGACTTCCTCTTGATCTTCTGACCTGCCGACACATGTCCCCCTGGATCCAATAGTCCAAATTCTCTCCGGCCCTTTGGCAATCTGTGTTTCAGAAATCTCAAAGTTCAAACTTGCCTCCTCCTAGACTCATAGTATATGAAGTCTCATATTTACATGGATGATCTGACACTTTGAATTTTCCCTAAACAATCTGATGGTTCATATATGTTCCTACTGATCAGGTGACTGAGATCCTATTTTGGATCTTCGGCTCTTCGGGCTCCGAAAATTGCAATTCCCAATTATTGTGAGTTTTCTCTCTCTATGTGCGAAGCACTAATGCTCGCGCACTTCACTCTGATCAAACAATTGTTGATATTTTACACAGTGATCTAATGACCACTTCCACTGCTACTCCTGAGCTTCTGAGTTTTTCTGACTTGTGATATTTTTCCATCTTCAAAGGTTTCGAACATTCAATCCTCCTTATGGGTCTAACTATCATCTCTCTCTGACACTTTATGGAAATTTCTATACCTTCTAAGCTTCGTCCTTAGAAGGATTTTGATTCCCCATGCACACCTTGCATTCTCAGTATTTCGATAACTCAAATCGAAGGATTTCTTGAAAACAAATTCTTCTCGCCCACCTGGCGTTACTCTCGTTCAGGATCTTCAATGCTTGGTCGTTTCACAACACTGTGCACACCTTCAACCTGGTCTAAGTTTCCTTTGTTCTCTATTAAATTCTCTGAGTCACTCTGAGACTTAGTCGACGCACTCCTTGTGTTTGAGATGTACAACTTGCATACAAGTGTCTGATTTCTTCCGACTTGGAAGATTTCTTCATCTTCAAAGGTTTCAAACCTTTACCCCTCCTTATGAGTCCGAATATTGCCTCTCTTTGAAACTTTATGGAAAGTGCTATCCCTTCCGAGCTTCATCCTTAAAAGTATTTTGATTCCCCATGCACGCCTTGCGTTCTTGGGATTTCGATAACTCAGATCAAAGGATTTATTGAAAAATAAATTCTTGTCACCCACTTGGCGTTACTCTAGTTTGGGTTCTTTGACGCTTGGTCATTTCACGACGTTGTGCACACCTTGAACCCAGTCCAATTTTCCTTTGTTCTCTTTGAACTTCTTTGAGTCACTTTGAGAATCATTTGACGCACTCCTTGAATTCAATTAGCACACCTTGCATATGAGTGTCAAAAGAGAAACAATTGAAACTCATCCAGATTCATCACTAATTCATATAACACTTCTCGAAGAATCACACATGAAAGAAAATGGAATAAATCACACACACATAATATAACATTCATTCATCCATACATAAAATGAACACAGTCCAAGGATTTCCGATAGTTCTATCTGTTCTATTCCTTCATGAAAAAAAATTACATAATGTTTCTTCTACTCTACTCTCTTCTACCGATCTCTCATATCTCTATATCACTCTTTTTATTATGTACATTATATTACAATGCAACAATGAAAAACTATCTAAGGCCTGGCTCCACGAGATCTCTTGTCCTGTCTGCAACCTATCCTAACAAACTCTTAGCAGTTACCTACTCTGTCCTATTACAATAACTAACAATTATTTCTAGATTAGAGTCAACACTCAATATCCGCAATCCCTTACAGTCCTTCATGACTTTACAAACAAGTTACATTTTTAAAATGTTGTTTCCAAAATATCTCAACAACCCGACTTAATTCTGATTTAATTTGTTATTTGAAACTCTGTCATTGCTGAGATTTCGTTCCTTTGCCTCCACGCTTGCATTTTGACTTTGAAGGCGATGCTTCTGCATTATACTCCTTTGGTTAAAATGTTCATGGACTCTTTTCCATGAGCTCCTGCACTGTCTTTCTATGCTTCAAAATATTAGGTTATGTAACCCAACTTGCATCTTCCATTGGATGATATTTCCACTTCACTAAGTATTCATGATATGTCTTTCTCCTAGTCTTCTTTCCATCTCTTTGTTCAATGATTTTCTCCATCTAAGTTTTTTCTACTGTGGGAAATTGTTCTTGCCACCAAACTTATTTCTGATCATCTATTTCTCCTACCTCATATCTCCTCGAAGGATACATATCTGCAACATTGAATATTTATGATATCCCAACATTGCCTGGCAACTCAATTTCATAAGCATTGGCTACAAATTTTCATAGAATCCTGCATGGTCCTATCTTCTTCATATTCAATTTTTTATATGTTCCCCTTGGAAACCTTTCTTTTCTCAAAGTAGATAAAACTTCATCTCCAAATTCGAATTGAACTTCTCTCCTCTTTTGATCAACTCTACTAGTGTATTTCTGGTTGCCATTCTGTAGCTATTCTCCAATTCTATCATGAAGTTTCTTCATTTCTGCTGCAAAATCCTCTGCTCTAGCACTTCTGAACTCATCTTAATTTAGATATCTCAACTCTGTAAACCCTCTTGCATGTATACCATACACAATTTCAAATGGACTTTTCCCTTTGTTTCTGTTCACTGAATTGTTGAATGCAAATTCTGGTTGTGCCAGAATTTGATCCCATTGATGACCTTTCTCAATGACTAAACTTATTAACAAGTTTCTTAGACTCTTGTTTACTACTTCAGTCTGTCCATGTGTCTGAGGGTGATATGATGAACTAATGGACATGTTTTTCCCTAGCCTCTTCCATAGAGCTACAAATTTGGTGTCCCTATCTCAAACTATGCTCTTCGACAATCTGAGTAGTCTCACCACTTCTCTGAAAAAAAAATTAGCTATGTGTGTAGCAACATTTGTCTTCTGGAATGGTCTGAAATGTGTTATTTTTGAAAATCTGTCCACCAAAACAAATATGGAATCACTCCCATTTTGAGTTCTAGGCAATCCCAAAGCAAAATCCATATTGATTGCATCCTATGACCTTTCTGGAATTGGTAATAGTTGATACAAACCAAGGTTATGTTGTCCTCCTTTTGCATATTGACAAATTATGCATTTGTTCATATAAATTTTCACCTCCGCTCTCATGCTTGGCCAATAATACAAATTACTCAGTTGTGAAAATGTCTTATCATGACCAAAATGTCTAGCTAAACCTCTGTTGTGTTTCTCCTTCAACAAATTATCTCTCATTGAGCATTTCAGTATGCACAATTTGTTTCCCTTTAACATTAACTATCTTGGATGAAATTTTCATTCCCTCGGATTTTGTATCCCAGCAAAGGAATCTTGCATGCCTCATAAGCTTTCTTAAAATATGCGTCTTCTTTATAAATCTCTTTGAGGTGTTGAAACCCTAAGGTCTCCACTTGGAATTCCTGTACAATCAAACTCCTCTTGCTCAAAGCATCTGCAAATTTGTTAGCAATTCCAACAATGTGCTTAACAAAAAAATAAAAAAATTTCATAAATTCTACCCATTGAGCATGTTTATGATTCAACTTTTCTTTCATAGTAATAAACTGCAAAGCTTAGTTATCACTATACAAGATACATTATTTGGGAATTAGTTAGTGTCTCCACTTATCCAAAGCTTTAATCACTGGATAAAATTCTTTGTCATATGTCGAATACTTATGCTTGGCAACATTTAGCTTCTCACTGAAATAAGCAACTAGCCTATTGTCCTGACTTAAGATTGCTCCAATAAGCTAATGCACTTGTATCAAATCTCACTTGAAATGTTTTTCCAAAATACGGCAAGACCAGGATTGGTTGTTTTGTGATTTTGTCTTTAAACACTTTGAAACTCTTTTCATATTCCTCTGTCCAAATGAAGGACTTGTGTTTCTTCTTCATAGTGTCCAACACGGGTTAACATATACCACTGTAACTTCTGATAAAATTTCTATAAAATCTTGCCAACCCATGAAAAATTCTTACCTCAGATATGATGTTTGGGGATTTCCATTCTTTGATTGCTCTTACCTTTTCCAGATCCATCTTCAATCCATTTGAAGAGACCATGAAACCAAAATATATGACCTCCTTCTTCATAAAAGAACTTTTCTTCAAATTTATCAGCAACTTCTCTTGCTGCAACTTTTCCATCATTGATGTCAATTGTATTAAGTGTTCTGCCTTTGTCTTACTGAAGATTAGTATGTCATCTAGATATACTATGAAAAAATTCCCTATGAACTCTTTCAATAGTTGATTCATCAATGTCATAAATGTTCTTGGTGCATTTGTCAATGCAAATGGCATGACCATCCATTCAAACAATCCTTCATTTGTCTTGAATGTTGTTTTACATTAATCTCCCTCTCTCATTCTTATTTGATGATATACACTCTTGGAGTCTATCTTGGAAAAATATCTCGGTAAAGGAAATATGTACCTAATGGTTATCTTGTTGATGGCTCGAGAATCTATACACATTCTCCATCCTCGATCCTGCTTTGGACTTAACAAAATTGGTATTGTGCATGGGCTTAGGCTTTCCCTAACGAAACCATTATCCAACAACTATTGGACTTGATTTTTGAATTCCTCATTCTCTTTAGGTGCCGACCTATAAGGTTCTTTGTTTGGTAAACTAGCTTCTAGAATAAGGTCAATATGATGGATTATACTCCCGATGGGTGGAAATGAGTGA
>JASDQU010736625.1:88501-105357 GCA_032191745.1 Picea mariana
ATAGACCTTAGTCATTCATAGCACACCCTTAAAATGCCAAGAAAAATCCTCTTGCACATATTTAGACCCCAAGAATAATCTCAAACTTCTCATGTGCACCTCAAACTTGATCAACTTGCTTGGATGCTCTTCAAATGCACACAATTATCCTATCTTTATAGTGGTTCTCTGCTCAATTTTAGGTCCAACCTATAAAGACTGACTCGTTGATCTGAACTTTCTAGCTGGGTTGTTAGACAGAAAAATTCATATCTCCTAATTCCTAAGGAGTCATAGGGAGTGCCATATACCATTGTAAAGGTCTCAAAATAATATTTCCAGCCATATAACCTATGATCCAATTTGAGCTAGCTATTTAGAGTAAACATTCCTTCAAAGATAGGGTATCGAAACTAAGCATAAAAAATACCAAAACAATATTTCCAACAATATCCATTTTGCAATGTTTATATTGGACATATATAGTATCCCCCTATCTTTGACATCAATGAAAATAATATTTCCAACAATATCACCATTTTAATTATGGAAACCCTTAGTCAATTATGATACTCTCCTTGTCTACAACTTTCCTTCTGTATGCAATTCTTCCTCTCTCTGCAACTTCTCCTCATTTGACATTAATGGAATAGGGATGCTCTCCCTGAGATTGTTCTTTGCTTTAATGATGATGTGAGAGGTATATCACTCCAAAATTCTTTCTCATATATTCAAATGTGTCTCTCGAAAAGCGTTTGGAAAAAATATCTGCAACATGTTCTTTGGTGGTTATGTATTCAGACTTCWCACTTTYCTCGACTATATGTTCTCTTGGGAAGTGGTACTTTATTGGAATATTCTTTGTCTTTGAGTGCATAACATGATTCTTTGAAATGTTGATTGCACTTGTGTTGTTGCATATGATTTAGACTGGAATATCATATTCTACCTTGATATACTTTAGTGTCTGCTTCATCAAGAAAACTTGTGTCCAACATGTTGTTGCTGCAATATATTTGACTTCTACCGTGGATAGAGAGATTGAAGTTTTATTCTTTCTCAACCATGATACTATAAAAATTCCTAGAAAGAATTCTCCTTCACTGCTACTTTTCTTGTCATCAATACTGTGTGCCCAATCTTCATATGTATATGTTGTTAGAGAGAAGTCCTTACCTCTTGATGTTGGTTGTGGATCCTGATTATATTTTTGATTCAGAGGTCTTTTTCCAGCCACATTCAGACCTAATTTCCTAATGGGGGGGTGTGGGGCAGCCTTTCCCCCCCACATTTGGACCCAGGGGGGTCTACGGGGGGACAATAATTAATGGATACTACCCTTGGCGAGGGTTCGGGGGAAATTCCACCGAAGATAATTTTATTGGAAAACTTCCTTGTAAAATATTGTAATTTTGAAATCAATCTCGATTGTTCATTATAAGTCCACAAATATGATGATAGAAGTTATGTAAGGGTTTTTTTCCCTAGAAGGCAACCCTTTTTTATGAGGAATTCTATTGTCGATGTGTGGAGAGAGAAAAATAGTGTATTCTAAGAGTGGATAGTGTGAGAGATAGAAGATGAAGTTACAGTGAGAGTGTTGTAGGTTGTATTCATTCATCTGTTGGATAATAATAAAGGAAGGACAAAAAATTTCTCTGGTGGACGTATCCCACATCGGGTGAACCACATATCTTTGTGTCTTTGTTTTATTGTGTATATTTTGTGTTCTATTTCTTCATCTATTTTGTTTTATCTATTTTCTAACACTTGAATACCATAAGCCAAAGTACAATGTTCCCTTCAGATATCTAAATATTAATTTTACTTCTTGCACACGATGCAGATTGAAATCTTGTAACCAATCCTATTGCTTGCATGATGTTTGTCCTTGATATTGTCACTTATAGTAGGAAGGAAATCATTGACCTGTACAATGTTTGATTTTCTTTCAGAGATTCTTCATCTTTTCTCAACTTACATACTATTATCATGGGTGTAGTGACAGGTGCACAGTCTTCCATTCTAAGTTTCTTCAACATTTTCTTGATATATTTGGTGTGAGAAGTGAATATGACTTTGTTGGATTGAGAAATATGCAAACCTATAAATAATGGCAATTCTCTAAGCATGGACATCTCAAATTATTTTTTCATTTCTTCTATAAACGTTTGGCTCCTTCTATCAACTCTGCTTCCAAAAATGATATCATCCACATAAACCACAATGAGTAACATATATTGATTGTTTCTTTTGATGTAAAGATTTTTGTCTGGAAGTCCCCTTTTGAAACCTTGTTGTTGTAGTTATTTTTTAAGCCTTGAATACTAAGATCTGGGATCTTGCTTTAGTCCATACAATGCTTTCTTCATTCTGCATACATATTCTTAGTTTTATGACAATTTGAATCCTTATGGTTGTTGAATATATACTTATTCTTCTATATTTCCATTTAGAAAGGCTGACTTGACATCCATTTTATAAAATTTAAAGTTCTTGAAACACAAAATATGAAAAACATTTTAATTACTTCTAATATTGCAACTGGAGCAATGTTTCTTCAAAGTTAATACCCTCAAATTGAGCATACCCTTTATAGACCAATCTTTCTTTATTTCTTACTTCTCATCCATATTCATCCAATTTGTTTCTGAAGACCCATTTGGTTCAAATCACACTCTTGTATTTTGGTGTAGGAACAAGTTCCCATGTCTCATTCTTCTTAATCTGATTTAGTTATTCTTCCATAGCGCTAAACCAATGTTTATCTTCGCTAGCTTGTGTTAAATTCTTGGGATCTATTTTAGATAGAAAATAAAAGTTCAATATTTTTTTAGTCTCAACTCTTGCATCTATATCACCAAGAATTTGACTTTCTCGATGATTCTTCTAGACAATTCTGGGTGGTGGATTTTGATATTGGAATTTTATTTCTTCTTGTTCTTCCTTTTCTTGTTCTTTGTAGGTTGTTTCCTCTCGATATTTGTTTTTTTATGAATTTTACTATTGAGGTATGGATTCAGCCACTCTTACATCAATACTAGATACAACCTTGTGCATTATTTTGTTGTAGCATTTGTAGGCCTTGCTTCTAGATGCATAGTTAAGAAATATACCTTTGTTTTCCTAGAATCAAACTTTGCTAAATTATATTTATTTCTCTTTATATAGAACTTGCCTCCAAATAATTTGAAGTATTTTACTGTAGCTGTTCTGCATTTCCATAATTCATAAGGTGTGTTGTTGGTGTTCACTCTAATTTGTGCTCTATTCAAAATGCAAACTATTGCGCTCACTGCTTCTCTCCAAAATGTGTTTCATAGTTTGGATTTGTTCAACATTGTTATAGCCATTTATTGTATAATTTTTTTCTTCCTTTCTACAACTCCATTTTGTTGTGGATTCCTTTCTTCCGAAAAATGTTTCTTGATTCCACAATTCTCACAAAATTTATCAAGTTCATAAGATGTAAACTCACCTCCTATATCTAATCTTAAACACTTGATTTTTAAATCACTCTCATTTTCAACCAAGATGTTGAAAACTTTAAACTTCTCAAATTATTTATATTTTTATTTAGGAAATGTAACCCATTTCATTCTATAAAATAACTCTCATCTTTTAAAGTTTGTGTTATTGTTGGCCTGTAGAGGTCTGTGTGTACAAGTTCCAATGTCTTTGTGCATACCAAAAATAAAATTTAGGGGATTTAAAGAAGATCCCGTGTATTTCCATCACATGGACGACACAATGAGGAAACTAAACAACATCCAAGAGGATAATGTAGTATAATATGTTAGTGCAAGATTGAGACCAGGGTTCTTGGTAGTTTCCAACAAAAAAGAACCATTATAGTGTAGATATGCTGGCATATTAAACCTTCAACAAGGGAAGGAGGTATGACCTGAAGTGAAAACAAGACTTGAAATATGAAAGAAGTTATAGAGAAGGAAACATCAAATTGATGCATCCCCCCCTACTCTGTCGTAGGGATACGTGACCTCCCATTCTTGGATCTTCGATTCTAGAGTCGAGTGACTCTCTGAAACCTTAATGGTTTCCATATTTGACTAACCAAAGGCCCTTTAGCCTTCTTGTTGTAGTTTTTAATGGCACCCACAGCCCTCCTTCTCGCTCTCCTATGAAATATCAGAGTGTCGAACATTAGCTCGTTTTTTAAGATAAGCCCCCTCTTGATGTGACCTGAGTGATGACCATGCAATTGCGGGCACAGCTACAACCAGTTTGAAGTCAAACTAATTTTGGCCCTGCAATTCTCCTCCAACCTCCACATGTCCTCTTGATAAAACCATGGTTTGGATTGCGTCCCGCCCTCAATATTTTAAACTCTGCACAACTCATGTTCCCGCAATGCTACAGGATTGTCGATCTCGTGATCTTGATGATAACATCAGAATTGATGGTTTAGATATGTTCCTTTAAAATATATGGACTATATCTACCCCTCCTTCAATCAATGACTGCGATCTCCTTCGAAACTTCGGATTTTGTGGTTTTGAAATCTCAAACCCAAATTTCTTCTGTATGCAAATCTTCTAGAACTCACAATCTGCTGACACCTGTCCTGCTCGATCAACGATTCTAGTCCCACTTCAGATGTTTTACCTTTATAATTAGATCAACGGTCCTACGACCCTCTTCTCGATCGATGGTTGAGATCTCCTTCGGGTCTCCAAACTTCTGAGATCTCAAATCTCAAACTTATTTTTCCCAATGGTTTTTACTCGTAGTGTGTGATCCACTAACGCATGTCCTCCTGATCTAATGATCAAGGATTTCTTTGGGTCTTTACCCATAACTAACAAATGTGCGCCACATATCTTCTAAATCCAATGGCTATGAACCACTTTGGGACCTTACCCGGAGTTCACAGATTCACCCCACATCTCCCTTAGATCTCATGGCCCATATTTTACTTTGGGTATTTGGGTCTTCGCACTTCGTCAATCTCAGATTTAACTTCAACTTTTTCAGAGCTCACGATTTTTTTCCAAGTGTTCACTTATAGATTGACGGCTCTCGACCCTTTGACTCTTCATTTTTCAGGTGTTTAAACACTCCGACCTTCACCTTCCTCTGAATCTTCCAACCTACCGACATGTATTCTTCTATATCCAATGGTCCTAATACACTCCATCCCTTCAATTCTCCATGCTTCATAAATATCAAAGTTCAAACTCGCCTCCTCCCAGACTCACAGTATCTGACAAATCAGATTTACTTGGGCTATCCAACACTTGGATTTTTCCCTGAACAATCTGACAATTCAGATATGTTCTTACTGATTGGGTGGTTGAGATCCTATTTCAGATATCTGGCTCTTCGGGCTCCGAAAATCTCAGTTCTCAACTCTTGTGAGTTTTCTCTCTCCTCTGTGTGTGAAGCGCTAAGGCTCGTGCACTTCACCATGATCAAATGGTTGTTGATATTTTTCACAATGATCCAATGGCCATTGTCTCTCCTCCTCTTAGGCTTCTGATTTCTTCTGAATTGGAATATGTCTTCATCTTTAAAGGTTTCAAACCCTTACTCCTCCTTACGAGTCCGACTATTGCCTGTCTTTGACACTTTATGGAAAGTGCTATCCCTTTTGAGCTTTGTCTTTAAAAGGATTTTGATTCCCCATGCACACCTTGCGTTCTTTGGATTTCGATAACTCATATCAAAGTATTTATTCAAAATGAATTCTTCTCACCCACCTGGCATTACTCTGGTTCGGGTTCTTTGACGCTTGGTCATTTCACGGTGTTGTGCACACCTTGAACCCAGTCTAATTTTCCTTTGTTCTCTCTGAACTTATTTGAGTCACTCTGAGAATCATTCGACGCACTCCTTGCATTCGATTAGCACACCTTGCATATGAGTGTCAAAAGAGAAACAATTGAAACTCATCCAGATTCGTCACTAATTCATACTAATGCTTCTCTAAGCATCACACATGAAAGGAAATGGAATAAATCACACACACATAATATAACATTCATTCATCCATACATAAAATGAACATAGTCCAAGGATTTGTGACAATTCTATCTATTCTATTCCTTCATGAATAAAAATTACATAATGTTTCTTCTACTCTACTCTCTTCTACCGATCTCTCATATCTCTATCTCACTCTTTCTCTTATGTACATTCTATTACAATGCAACAATGAAAAACTATCTAAGGCATGGCTCCACGAGCTCTCTTGTCCTGTCTGCAACCTATCCTAACAAATTCTTAGTAGTTACCTACTCTGTCCTATTACAATAACTAACAATTATTACCAGACAAGAGTCAACATTCAATATCCGCAATCCCTTACAGTCCTTCATGACTTTACAAACAAGTTACATTTTTAAAATGTTGTTTCCAAAATATCTCAACAACCCAACTTAATTCTGATTTAATTTGTTATTTGAAACTTTGTCAATGCTGAGATGTCATTCCTTTGCCTCCACGCTTGCATTTTGACTTTGAAGGCGATGCTCCTGCATCATACTCCTTTGGTTAAAATTTTCATGGACTCTTGTCCATGAGCTCTTGCACTGTCTTTCTATGCTTCAAAATATCAGGTTCTGTAACCCAACTTGCATCTTCCATTGGATGATATTTCCACTTCACTAAGTATTCATGATATGTCATTGTCCTAGTCTTCTTTCCATCTCTTTGTTCAATGATTTTCTCCATCTAAGTTTTTTCTTTTGTGGGCAATTCTTCTTGCCATCAAACTTATTTCTAATCATCTAATTCTCCTACCTCATATCTCCTCCAAGGATATAGATCCACAACATTGAATATTGATGATATCCCAACATTGTCTGGCAACTCAATTTCATAAGCATTGGCTATAAATTTTCTGATAATCCTGCATGGTCCTATCTTCTTCATATTCAATTTTTTATATGTTCCCCTTGGAAACCTTTCTTTTCTCAAACGAGCTAAAACTTCATCTCCAACTTCAAATTGAACTTCTCTCCTCTTTTGATCAACTCTGCTCTTGTATTTTCGGTTGTCATTCTGTAGCTATTCTTCGACTTTGTCATGGAGTTTCTTCATTTCTGCTGCAAAATCCTTCACTCTAGCACTTCTAAACTCATCTTGATTTAGATATCTCAACTCTATAAACCCTCTTGGATGTATACCATACACAATTTCAAATGGACTTTTCCCTATGCTCCTGTTCACTGAATTGTTGAATGAAAATTCTGCTTGTTCTAGAATTTGATCCCATTGACGACCTTTCTTAGTGACTAAACTTATTAACAAGTTTCCTAGACTCTTGTTTACTACTTCATTCTGTCCATCTGTCTGAGGGTGATATGATGAACTAATGGACAAGTTTGTCCCTAGCCTCTTCCATAGAGCTACAAATCTGGTGTCCCTATTTGAGACTATGCTCCTCGACAATCCTAGTCTCACCACTTCTTTGAAAAACAAATTAACTATGTGTGTAGCACCATTTGTCTTCTAGAATGGTATGAAATGTGTTATTTTTGAAAATATTTCCACCACAAAAAATATGGAATCAATTCCATTTTGAGTTCTAGGCAATCCCAAAGAAAAATCCATATTGATTGCATCCTATGACCTTTCTGGAATTGGTAATGGTTGATACAAACCAAGGTTATGTTGTCTTCCTTTTGCATATTGACAAATTATGCATTTGTTCACAGAAATTTTCACCTCCGCTCTCATGCTCGACCAATAATACAAATTACTTAGCTATGAAAATGTATTATCATGACCAAAATGTCTAGTTAAACCTCCGTTGTGTTTCTCCTTCAACAAATTATCTCTCATTGAGAATTTCGATATGCACAATTGGTTTCCCTTTAACATTAACTATCTTGGATCAAATATTCATTCCCTGGGATTCTCTATTCCAACAAAGGATTCTTGCATGCCTCATAAGCTTTCTTAAAATATGCGTCTTCTTTATACATCTCTTTGAGGTGTTGAAACCCTAAGGTCTCCACTTGGAATTCCTGTACAATCAAAATCCTCCTACTCAAAGCATCTGCAAATTTGTTAGCAGTTCCAACAATGTGCTTAACAACAGAAGTAATTTTTTTCATAAATTCTACCCATTTAGCATGTTTATGATTCAAATTTTCTTGCATAGTAATAAACTGCAAATCTTGGTTATCACTATACAAGACATATTATTTGGGAATTAGTTAGTGTCTCCACTTATTCAAAGCTTGAATCACTGCATAAAATTCTTTTTCTTATGTGGAATACTTATGCTTGGAATCATTTAGCTTCTCACTTAAATAAGCAACTAGCCTATTGTCCTGACTCAAGACTGCTCCAATAAGCTAATCCACTTGTATCAAATCTCACTTGAAATGTTTTTACAAAATATGGCAAGACCAGAATTGGTTGCTTTGTGATTTTCTCTTTCAACACTTTGAAACTCTTTTCATCTTCCTTTGTCCAACTGAAGGACTTGTGATTCTTCTTCATAGTGTCCAACATGGGTGCACATATACCACTGTAACTTCTGATAATCTTTCTATAAAATCTTGCTAACCCATGAAAATTTATTGCCTTTAATATGATGTTTGGGGATGTCCATTCTTTGATTGCTCTTACCTTTTTCAGATCCATCTTCAATCCATTTGAAGATACCATGAAACCAAAATATATGACTTCCTTCTTCATAAAAGAACTTTTCTTCAGATTTATCAACAACTTCTCTTGCTGCAACTTTTCCATCACTGATGTCAAATGTATTAAGTGTTCTCCCTTTGTCTTACTGAAGATTAGTATGTCATCTAGATATACTATGACAAAATTCCCTATGAAGTCTTTCAACACTTCATTCATCAATGTCATAAATGTTCTTGGTGCATTTGTCAACCCAAATGGCATGACCATCCATTCAAACAATCCTTCATTTGTCTTGAATGTTGTTTTACATTCATCTCCCTCTCTCATTCTTATTTGATGATATACACTCTTGGAGTCTATCTTGAAAAAATAGCTCGATCCTCTCAAACAATCCATCAAATCATCCATCCTCGGTAAAGGAAATATGTACCTAATGGTTATCTTGTTGATGGCTTGAGAATCTATACACATTCTCCATCCTCCATCCTTCTTTGGACTTAACACAGTTGGTATTGTGCATGGGATTAGGCTTTCCCTAATGAAACCTTTATCCAACAACTCTTGGACTTGATTTTTGAATTCCTCATTCTCTCTAGGTGCCAACCTATAAGTTGTTTTGTTTGGTAAACTAGCTCCTAGAATAAGGTCAATATGATGGCTTATAGTCCCGATTGGTGGAAATGAGTGAGGTAACTCATCCACTACTACGTCAGCAAAGTTTTCTAACAGTTCCTGGATTTCTTTAGGAAAATCTTCCACATAAGTACTTGTAAGGATAACTCTAGGCTTCCTCACCAACAACAAACTACATTTCTTTCTCCTTATTTAATTCATTCAAGAGTTCCTTCCCACTCATGAGAAGTATACTTGAACTAGCTTCCCTCTTTTTCTCTTTGCCTTCTATTGGTAACCACATATGTGTCCTACCATTCTTTTCTAGGGTATAAGTATTATTTCTCCCATCATGAATAAATTTTATGTCAAACTGCAACAACCTCCCCAATAAAATATGGAAGACATCGATAGGAATTACATAACATAATATTTCATCCCTATAACCTCCTATTTTAAATTCAACTTGTCATTGTTGAATTAATATTACTTGATGTCTTTTCTGCAACCACGATACCTTGTACAGGTTTGGATGTGCAGTTGTCTTCATCTCTAGTTTCTCCACCATCTCCATGGATACTAGATTGTCAGTTCTCCCACTATCTATAATCACCTTGCAAACTGTATCTTTCATCTTGCAAGCAGTTCTCAACAGAATTGTTCACTAAACTGGGTCCTCCATTTCCTTCTCTGGTTTAAGAAGAATCTTCCTCATCATGAGGTTCTTTCCTCTTTCTCCCGCTTCTGCTTCCACATGATTTTATGTTTCAGAAATGTGTTCTTCACCTCCTCCTTTGTTCTTTCTCTCGGGACATTCCCAATACTTGTGACCTTGCTTTCCATAGGTATAACATCTAACTATGCCTCCTTTGGCTCTTCCTCTTCCTCTTCCTCTAGAAAAAGAGCTTCTCCCTCCATGTTGTCCTTCTTTAGAACTTCCACCCTTCTCATTGTGACTATGTTGTTTGTCAACTTCATGCTTCGGCTTATGGAACTTGTCTCTGGTGGTTCCCTTACCTCTTCTTGAATTTCCTCCTCTGCTTCATTGCATTTGTTTCCTGGCCAATTTTTCTTCATCTTTCAAGGCTTCTTGATAAGCATCCTTGACTGTACTAACCGACATCATGTTGATCTTCTCTTGTATTTTGTATCTCAGCCCATTGATATATCTGGATTACTTTTCATCCTCATTTTCTTTCTGTCCAACCCTGACGTTCATTCTGTAAAATTCCTTAGTCTACTCCGTCACTGATAAGATTTTCTGGCTTAGGTTTTGCAATCTTCTAAAATGATTAATTTGATAGTCTTTTTGGATAATTTTTTCCTTCAGCTTGGCTACCATCCTATTCGAGTTTTTTGTTTTCTGCTTACCATTTCTCATGCGTTCGACTTGAAATTCATCGCACCATAGCATTGCATGACCTCTCACTCTTGTCATTGCATGCTTCGCCATATTATATTATTCGATATCTTCATAATCAAAGTATTTTTCCATATCACGTACCCAATCTAACAATTATTCAACTTCTAAATTGCCTTCATACATTGGTACCTTTATCCTTTCTCTGGCTCCTATTTTTGAAACAACTTTTATCAAGGAATATTGTGCAACATCCTCTGCTACATTTTCTTCGACCTTTTCTTATTCACTCTTAGCTTCACTAATATCTCCAACATCTGGTGCTCTTCTCTACACTTTTTCCATGGTGTCCAGTCTCATTCGGAGTTGCCTCATTTCTTCTTCCATTTATGCATTCTCTCTATGCCTTCTAGGTGGCATGATTCCACTGCATCACCTACAACAACAAAAATCAAATTCTTGATACCACAATTGATATCAATATACCCCCTTTCTCCTTTGCTTGGTTTCTACAAACAAAATCAATATCATCTTTGATACTACCTGATGCAGGCCCCCCTACTCTACCGTAGGGATGCATGACCTCCCGATCTTGGATCTCTGATTCTAGAGTCGAGTGACTCTCTGAAACCCTAATGGTTTCCTTCTATGACTAACCATAGGCCCTTTCGACTTCCTCTTGTAGTTTTTAATGGCACACACAACCCTCCCTTTCACTCTCCTATGAAAGCTCAGAGTGTCGGGTGTTAGCTCCATTTTTATGATAATCCCCCTCTTGATGTGACCTCAACAATGACCACATGATTGTGGGAATGGATACAAGTGTTTTGAAGTCAAAATACTTTTGGGCTCACAATGCTCCTCCAACCTCCACGTGTCCTCTTGACGAAACCACAGTTTGGATTGTGGCCCGCCCTCAATATTTTAAACTATGCACAACTCTTGTTCCTACAATGATATGGGATTGTCAATCTCACTATCTTGACAATAACGTCTGAATCAATGGTTCGGATCTACGCCTTCCAAATATATGGCCTAGATCTACCCCTCCTTCAATTAATGACTGCGATCTCCTTCGCAACTCCAAACTTCAAAGTTTTGAAATCTCAAACCCAAATTTCTTTCGTATTCAAATATTCTGGAACTCACAATTTGTTCACACATGTCCTACTCCATCAACGGTACTTCTCCCACTTCGGATGTTTGAACTTTCAACTTATATCAATGGTCCTGCGACCGTCTTCTCGATTGACAGTTGATATCTCCTTTGAGTCTGCAGACTTCTGAGATCTCAAATATCAAACTTATTTTTCCCAATGGTTTTTACCCGGGATCTGTGATCCACTAATGTGTGTCCTCTTGATCTAACGATCAAATATTTCTTCAGGTCTTTACCTAGAGCTCAAAGATTGGCATCATGTATCCTTCGAATACAATGACTATGAACCACTTTGGAACCTTACCCAAAGTTCATGGATTCATGCCTCATCTCCCTTAGATATCATAGCCTAGATTTTACTTCAGGTATTCGGGTCATTGCACTTAGGAAATCTTAGATTTCAAATTGAAAAATCACTTAAACTTTCCCGGAGCTCACGATCTATTGACAAGTGCCCACTTATATATCAATGGATCTTGACCCCTCAATGGTAGGTCGTTTCACAACACTGTGCACACCTTCAACCTGGTCTAAGTTTCCTTTGTTCTCTATGAAATTCTCTAAGTCACTCTGAGACTTAGTCGACACACTCCTTGCATTCGAGATGCACACCTTGCATACGAGTGTCATAAGAGAAAAAATTGAAACTCATCCATATTCATCACAACTTCATTCTAACACTTCTCTAACAATCACACATGCACGAAAATGGAATAAATCATACACATAGAATATATANCTGTTCTACTGATCTCTTGGATCTCTATCTCATTCTTTCTATTCTTTTTGTTCTACTACAATGCAACAATGAAAAACTATCTAAGGACTGGCTCCACAAGCTCTCTCATCATGTCTGTAACCTATCCTATCAAGATCTTAGCGGTTACCTACTATGTCCTATTACAATAACTAACAGTTATTTCTAGATAACAGTCAACACTCAATATCTGCAATCCCTTACAGTCCTTCATGACTTTACAAACAAGTTACATTTTTAAAATGTTGTTTACAAAATATATCAACAACCCGATTTAATTTTCCCAACACAAAACCCCACATTCATGCAATACAAAGGTGCAAACAAGATTACGTAACTCTACCTTAAATCCTTTCTTCGATGTCGATCCCTTTTCTTTCACTCACTCCTTGACTGCAAGCCTCCTCATTGCTCCTCGAATCTGGTCTTGGGCTCCTCTTCAACTGTGCTCCAACTGCTTATGTATATGCTTCTCTTGACACAATAGTTGCAAAAGGTTGATTCTAGGGGAATGCTACTTCGGGTAGAGTTTCTTTACTATGATTTTCCTCTTTTCAAATGGGACCCTTACCCATTCTTTTATAGGCTATAAGGAGCTAGGTATTTAGTCGAGTGATTGGCCATGCATGGTCGAAATTTTTAGTTAACTTCCCCAAAACTGTGTGTTCCGTCAGCAACTTTCCATTTTTCGTGCTTTTGTAGGTACACGTAGGCTGTAACGGGACAACTAGCATGTACACACGGGCTGTAATGAGTCAGCTAGAGTGTACATGCGGGCTGCAGTGGGCCAGCTAGTGTGCGCCTTTAAAAAATGTGTTTTTAAGAAGAGATATTCAGCAGTGGCTTGGCAAAGAAGGAAATTGAGATGGCATGATGCCAGGTAAGCATGTGTCATGCAAATTAGGGTTATAACAAATGGCCCCTAATGTGTGAGGTCAGAAGAGCATCTGATGGCTGAAATACATTATCAATCTTTATAAACATACCAAACCAGTGAGCCCAGGGACTAGAATGCGGTAGGTGCCATCTGCAAAATAAAAATTGTTTCACTGAGGCGGGCATACCCATGCTCAGAATGAAATAAAATCATTGCTACCAATCAACTACATTATAGATCCATGCCATATTACTATATAAAGTGTAATCTCAAGAAATACACAGTGGATCTACATCTCAAAATAAAAAAGATATACATGTATAGTATCCATCTTCTAGAAGATGATAAGGCTTGATGGATGGAGATGAGGTATTCAAAGCTCAAGCATCAACCTCAAAATCTTCAAAACTCGGGTAGGAGTGTAATATGAGTGTATGACTTCACTACCTAGAGGTCTTTGATGGCTCATCTGGCACGGACTAGAGGATCTTTGATGATCAAACTGAAGGCTTCCTTGATTTTGAACAAAGACTTGATTGGGATTTCAGGATGACCGAGCATGAGGGTAAGAAACAATCTACAGAGGGGGTCGACCCAAACTTGGTAATAACTTCCCTTGGAAAATAGCACGACATAAGATGAGACTCAGGAAACATGATATTTTAACATAAGTTCACGATGTAGGAGGCGCCACAAACTCTTCATGTGTTTGGAAGAATAACCAAACAGAGGAGGACACGACTCTATGTAGCAAGAACAACTTCCTAAGGTCATATTAAATCCCAAGGCTTGACAAACAAACAAAAGGATGTTCTTTTTCCAAGGGCAACTCATTGTGCTTCCAATAAAGGAAAATACTTTTCCCTTCCTCTTTTTGTGGTATATTTGATTTTTTTTTTGTCTTTTTCAATAGTTTTGGAAAGCTTGAAAAAGAATAAAAGAATGCTACGTTACAAAGGAGGAACGAGTGTCACAAACATACTAGTTCTAGGCGCAAAGACAAGACTGATGTTCAGAGTAGGGACATTCGGGAAAATCCCTCCTGGGGCCAAAGGTGTCAAAACGCAAAGGCAAAGTGCTACAGGGCTTGCATATAAGGCATGCTTCACATGGTTCAGTTGAGGGAAACATGGAGCTGACATTAGGCCAAAGACGCAGGTATGCAAATGAGGTTAACAAAACACACAATGGTAACATCATTCGATGTAATTTTAACGAGCCTAGAGAAGGTAAGCTCGACGGTTTTTCATATTTAGAGAATCTGAAAAAACGTAAATGGAGACTCCGTTGGGGTACCTTTTTCGAAGATAGTCTAGTTGGATTGAAAAAGGGGTAAAATAGCACCGACCAAACATCTATTCAAAACTGTTTTAACGAGTGTGATAAAGACAAGGTCACTCGACAATTTTTTCATTTTTAAGGAGCCTGAAAAAAGCTGAACTATGGAGTCTGCCAGGAATGTTCTTCTAGACCATTTTAATGAGTGTTAATGAATAAGGTTAGTCGATGATCTTTTCAATTTTAGGGAGTCTGAAAAGAGCTTAACTATGGACTCTCTCGGGGATCCTTTTTCGTAATTTTAGTCCCTCAGGCCCGAAAAATGGTTAAAATTATACCTGAGAGTACTCTTCTAGAGAAACAAGGTTCCTAGAGTATAGATTTGTTCATACAGTTGACCATCCAGACCAAAAAGGGGTAAACTACCGTTGGACATATGTGACTTCAAATTTTAGTTTAGCGAGGGTGAAGGTCAACAAGATCACTCAACAATATTTTCACGTTTAGTGGGTCTGAAAAGAGCTTAAAAGAAGACCCATTAAGTTTGGGAGTCCCGAGGGTGAGGTCAAGAGTGATACAGAATCATGAAAATGAGGCTCAAACTCGTAATTAGGGAAACACTAGTAAGGAATCTTGGGCCTATAGTCGTTAGTGACAGCATGGACACCAAAATGAAACTAATATCTACCTAGTTCTTCCATGTTAAGGTAGGCTCTACCAGTAAATTACAACACTCCTAAAGAAGCAATGATGGTTCTGTGTCACAACTCAGTGGGATTGATTCTATGGCAAAGATAAAAAGACAACAATATGAAGAAAGTGGAGGTGGAATCTTATCTTAAATGCAATGGGTTGGAAAACACGGATTTTTACCAAAAGACCTTCAAAACGACCCAAAACTCCAAAAAGTTTCCCAATACCCAAAGAAAACTTCTTGTGACAAACCAAGGAAAACTCACGAACCTTACTAAATGATTTTCAGTTTAGAAAAAATGACAAAAGGGTCCAAAAATTGACAAAAAGAGGCCAAATATTCTATAAATAGAAGCTGGCAGCTCATTATCACCATTGCTAATTGAGAAATTGACTAAATGACAAAACTACCCCTTTGTGAAAAGAGTTGATTCCAGGAGCTTCAGTGGATGAAACGACCATCTGCTTGGACCAAGTAAGTACTCACTACCCCCTCTTGCATTTTAATTCTTTCTTTATGCATTTAAGTTTATTTTTTAGGGGGCGTTGACCTTTAAAAGGTCGGCCCTACATCCACACAGGCTGCCTTATGACAGCCCGAGAGTACACACGGGCTGCCTTATGACAAACCAAGTGTACACGCTACTGTGAGCACTACAGCCTATGTGGACCTTCCATTTAGTGTAAAAAAAATAAAAAATAAAAGTTAACCCTCCTGAACTTTGCCTATTTGCAGGATGTATGTTCACTGGAGGGAAAGAGAACATCAGGATATTGATGTATTGGTCGATCAGGACCTTGATTCTCTTGTTGCATTGTTGCAATGTGGTTTGATAAATTTTTTCCATTTTCCTTTCATGCAAGCACAACCTAGGCTATTGAACGCCTTGGTGGGTTATTGGCATCTCGATGCAAAGGCCTTTATGCTAGAGGGGTAGTTGCTGGCTCCAACAACGAAGGATATATACTTCCTGAATGGCCTCTTGAGGAGAGGGAAGCTAGTCAATTTTCGTACCTTTCCTTTCGAGCCTCATAACATATCGGATTTGATTGGACTCCATTGTGAAGTCGATACTGACAGAATGAGCTCGCAAGTGCTGATAAGAAAGATCTTCAACTTATCACTAAAAGTGATAGTGTTTCTCATTGGGTGGATTACTGGGCCTGCGTCTTTGCATTAGGATTCTCGTGCGCACATGAATTGTGCAGTTCAATGCTTAAATGCACAAATATTTGATTGGAACACCACCTTATTGGATTGTATGAAGAGGCAATTAACAGAGTGTCGAATGCAGAATCGGAGGAAATTCAAGTTTGGGATCATTATTTGTAATTTCTTCTTTGAGAGAGTGCCCAGTTTCAGTCTTAGAGAGACTATATGAGGGTACAAGGCCTCTCTCCCTGCATTATGCAGATGGGTGATGTTGTTGTCGCGACAGGGGGGAGGGAGGACCATTGAGCCCTTCGATGACAAGTTCTTTGCTTGGTGAGTGCGATAGATTGTGGTCATAGAGGACTACCC
>JASDQU010736625.1:105377-116304 GCA_032191745.1 Picea mariana
CATGGTGTCCAGTCTCATTCAGAGTTGCCTCATTTCTTCTTCCATTTATGCATTCTCTCTATGCCTTCTAGGTGGCATGATTCCACTGCATCACCTACAACAACAAAAATCAAATTCTTGATACCACAATTGATATCAATATACCTCCTTTCTCCTTTGCTTGGTTTCTACAAACAAAATCAATATCATCTTTGATACTACCTGATGCAGGCCCCCCTACTCTACCGTAGGGATGAGTGACCTCCCGATCTTGGATCTCTGATTCTAGAGTCGAGTGACTCTCTGAAACCCTAATGGTTTCCTTCTATGACTAACCATAGGCCCTTTTGGCTTCCTGTTGTAGTTTTTAATGGCACACACAACCCTCCCTTTCACTCTCTTATGAAAGCTCAGAGTGTCGGGTGTTAGCTCCATTTTTATAATAATCCCCCTCTTGATGTGACCTCAACAATGACCACATGATTGTGGGAATGGATACAAGTGTTTTGAAGTCAAACTACTTTTGGGCTCACAATGCTCCTCCAACCTCCACCTGTCCTCTTGATGAAACCACAGTTTGGATTGCGGCCCACCCTCAATATTTTAAACTATGCACAACTCTTGTTCCTACAATGCTACGGGATTGTCAATCTCACTATCTTGACAATAACATATGAATCAATGGTTCGGCTCTACACCTTCCAAATCTATGGCCTAGATCTACCCCTCCTTCAATTAATGACTGCGATCTCCTTCACAACTCCAAACTTCAAAGTTTTGAAAACTCAAACCCAAATTTCTTTCGTATTCAAATATTCTGGAACTCACAATTTGCTGACACATGTCCTACTCCATGAATGATACCGCTCCCACTTCGGATGTTTGAACTTTCAACTTATATCAATGGTCCTGCGACCGTCTTCTCGATTGACAATTGATATCTCCTTCGAGTCTGCAGACTTCTGAGATCTCAAATATCAAACTTATTTTTCCCAATGGTTTTTACCTGGGGTCTGTGATCCACTAATGTGTGTCCTCTTGATCTAACAATCAAATATTTCTTCAGGTCTTTACCTAGAGCTCAAAGATTGGCACCATGTCTCCTTCGAATCCAATGACTATGAACCACTTTGGAACCTTACCCAAAGTTCATGGATTCATGCCTCATCTCCCTTAGATCTCACGGCCTAGATTTTACTTCAGGTATTCAGGTCTTTGCATTTAGGAAATCTCAGATTTCAAATTGAAAAATCACTTAAACTTTCCCAGAGCTCACGATCTGTTGACAAGTGCCCACTTATATATCAATGGATCTTGACCCCTCAATGGTTGGTCGTTTCACAACACTGTGCACACCTTCAACCTGGTCTAATTTTCCTTTGTTCTCTATGAAATTCTCTAAGTCACTCTGAGACTTAGTCGACGCACTCCTTGCCTTCGAGATGCACACCTTGCATACGAGTGTCATAAGAGAAAAAATTGAAACTCATCCATATTCGTCACAACTTCATTTTAACACTTCTCTAACAATCACACATGCACGAAAATGGAATAAATCACACACATAGAATATATAATTCATTCATCCATACATCAAATGAATACAGTCCAAGGATTTGGGACAATTACATATGTTCTATTCCTTCATGAAAAAAAATTACATAATGTTTCTTCTACTCTACTCTGTTCTACTGATCTCTCGGATCTCTATCTCATTCTTTCTATTCTTTTTGTTCTATTACAATGCAACAATGAAAAACTATCTAAAGACTGGCTCCACAAGCTCTCTCATCATGGCTGCAACCTATCCTATCAAGATCTTAGCGGTTACCTACTATGTCCTATTACAATAACTAACAGTTATTTCCAGATAACAGTCAACACTCAATATCTGCAATCCCTTACAGTCCTTCACAACTTTACAAACAAGTTACATTTTTAAAATGTTGTTTAAAAAATATATCAACAACCCGATTTAATTTTCCCAACACAAAACCCCACATTCATGCAATACAAAGGTGCAAACAAGATTACGTAACTCTACCTTAAATCCTTTCTTCGATGTCGATCCCTTTGCTTTCACTCACTCCTTGACTGCAAGCCTCCTCATTGCTCCTCGAATCTGGTCTTGGGCTCCTCTTCAACTGTGCTCCAACTGCTTATGTATATGCTTCTCTTGACACAATAGTTGCAAAAGGTTGAGTCTAGGGGAATGCTACTTCGGGTAGAGTTTCTTTACTATGATTTTCCTCTTTTAAAATGGGACCTCTACCCATTCTTTTATAGGCTATAAGGAGCTAGGTATTTAGTCGAGTGATTGGCCATGCATGGTTGAAATTTTTAGTTAACTTCCCCAAAACTGTGTGTTCCGTCAGCAACTTTCCATTTTTCGTGCTTTCGTAGGTACACGTAGGCTGTAATGGGACAACTAGCATGTACACACGGGCTGTAATGAGTCAGCTAGAGTGTACATGCGGGCTGCAGTGGGCCAGCTAGTGTGTGCCTTTAAAAAATGTGTTTTTAAGAAGAGATATTCAGCAGTGGCTTGGCAAAGAAGGAAATTGAGACGACCTGATGCCAGGTAAGCATGTGTCATGCAAATTAGGGTTATAACAGATGCCCCCTAATGTGTGAGGTCAGAAGAGCATATGATGGCTGAAATACATTATCAATCTTTATAAGCGTACCAAACCAGTGAGCCCAGGGACTAGAATACGGTAGGTGCCATCTGCAAAATAAAAATTGTTTCACTGAGGCGGGCATACCCATGCTCAGAATGAAATAAAATCATTGCTACCAATCAACTACATTATAGATCCATGCCATATAACTATATAAAGTGTAATCTCAAGCAATACATAGTGGATCTACATCTCAAAATAAAAAAGATATACATGTATAGTATCCATCTTCTAGAAGCTGATAAGGCTTGATGGCTGGAGATCAGGTATTCAAAGCTCAAGTGTCAACCTCAAAATCTTCAAAACTCGGGTAGGAGTGTAATATGAGTGTACGACTTCACTACCTAGAGGTCTTTGATGGCTCATCTGGCACGGACTAGAGGATCTTTGATGATCAAACTGAAGGATTCCTTGATTTTGAACAAAGACTTGATTGGGATTTCAGGATGACCGAGCATGAGGGTAAGAAACAATCTATAGAGGGGGCTGACCCAAGCTTGGTAATAACTTCCCTTGGAAAATAGCATGACAGAAGATGAGACTCAGGAAACATGATATTTTAACATAAGTTCACGATGTAGGAGGCGCCACAAACTCTTCATGTGTTTGGAAGAATAGCCAAATAGAGGAGGACATGACTCTATGTAGAGAGAAAAACTTCCTAAGGTCATATTAAATCCCAAGGCTTGACAAACAAACAAAAGGATGTTCTTTTTCCAAGGGCGACTCATTGTGCTGCCAATAAAAGAAAATACTTTTCCCTTCCTCTTTTTGTGGTATATTTGATTTTTTATTTTTTATTTTTGTCTTTTTCAATAGTTTTGGAAAGCTTGAAAAAGAATAAAAGAATGCTACGTTACAAAGGAGGAACGAGTGTCACAAACATACTAGTTCTAGGCGCAAAGACAAGACTGATGTTCAGAGTAGGTACATTCGGGAAAATCCCTCCCGGGGCCAAAGGTGTCAAAATGCAAAGGCAAAGTGCTACAGGGCTTGCATATAAGACATGCTTCACATGGTTCAGTTGAGGGAAACATGGAGCTGACATTAGGCCAAATACACAGGTATGCAAATGAGGTTAACAAAACACACAATGGTAACATCCTTCGATGTAATTTTAACGAGCTTAGAGAAGGTAAGCTTGACAATTTTTCATATTTAGAGAATCTGAAAAAATGTAAATGGAGACTCCATTGGGGTACCTTTTTCGAATATAGTCTAGTTGGATTGAAAAAGGGGTAAAATAGCACCGACCAAACATCTATTCAAAACTATTTTAACGAGTGTGATAAAGACAAGGTCACTCGACAATTTTTTCATTTTTAAGGAGCCTGAAAAAAGCTTAACTATGGAGTCTGCCAGGAATGTTCTTCTAGACCATTTTAATGAGTGTGAATGAATAAGGTTAGTCGATGATCTTTTCAATTTTAGGGAGTCTGAAAAGAGCTTAACTATGGACTCTCTCGGGGCTCCTTTTTCGTAAATTTAGTCCCTTAGGCCCGAAAAATGGTTAAAATTATACTTGAGAGTACTCTTCTAGAGAACCAAGGTTCCTAGAGTATAGATTTGTTCATACAATTGACCATTCAGACCAAAAAAGGGGTAAACTACCGTTGGACATATGTGACTTCAAATTTCAGTTTAGCGAGGGTGAAGGTCAACAAGATCACTCGACAATATTTTCACATTTAGTGGGTCTGAAAAGAGCTTAAAAGAAGACCCATTAAGTTTGGGAGTCCCGAGGGTGAGGTCAAGAGTCATACAGAATCATGCAAATGAGGCTCAAACTTGTAATTAGGGAAACACTAGTAAGGAATCTCGGGCCTATAGTCGTTAGTGACAGCATGGACACCAAAATGCAACTAATATCTACCTAGTTCTTCCATGTTAAGGTAGGCTCTACCAGTAAACTACAACACTCCTAAAGAAGAAATGATGGTTCTGTGTCACAACTCGGTGGGATTGATTCTATGGCAATGAAAAAAAGACAACAAGATGAAGAAAGTGGAGGTGGAATCTTATCTTAAATGCAATGGGTTGGAAAACACGGATTTTTACCAAAGGACCTTCAAAACGACCCAAAACTCCAAAAAGTTTTCCAATACCCAAAGAAAACTTCTTGTGACAAACCAAGGAAAACTCACGAACCTTACTAAATGATTTTCAGTTTAGAAAAAATGACAAAAGGGTCCAAAAATTGACAAAAATAGGCCAAAAAGTCTATAAATAGAAGCTGGCAGCTCATTATCACCATTGCTAATTGAGAAATTGACTAAATGACAAAACTACCCCTTTGTGAAAAGAGTTGATTCTAGGAGCTTCAGTGGATGAAACGACCATCTGCTTGGACCAAGTAAGTACTCACTACCCCCTCTTGCATTTTAATTCTTTCTTTATGCATTTAAGTTTATTTTTGGGGGGGGCGTTGACCTTTAAAAGGTCGACCCTACATCCACACGGGTTGCCTTATGACAGCCCGAGAGTACACACAGGCTGCCTTATGATAGACCAAGTGTACACACTACTGTGAGCACTACAGCCTATTTGGACCTTCCATTTAGTGTAAAAAAAATAAAAAATAAAAGTTAACCCTCTTGAACTTTGTCTATTTGCAGGATGTATGTTCACTGGAGGGAAAGAGAACATCAGGATATTGATGTATTGGTCGATGAGGACCTTGATTCTCTTGTTGCACTGTTGCAATGTGGTTTGTTAAAGTGTTTCCATTTTCCTTTGATGCAAGCACAACCTAGGCTATTGAACGCCTTGGTGGATTATTGGCATCTCAATGAAAAGGCCTTTATGATAGAGGGGTAGTCGCTGGCTCCAACAACGAAGGATATATACTTCTTGACTGGCCTCTTGAGGAGAGGGAAGCTAGTCAATTTTCGTACCTTTCCTTCTGAGCCTCATAACATATCGGAGTTGATTAGACTCCATTGTGAAGTCGATACTGAGAGAATGAGATCGCAAGTGCTGATAAGCAAGATCTTCAACTTATCACTAAAAGTGATAGTGTTTCTCATTGGATGGATTACTGGGCCTGCGTCTTTGCATTAGGCTTCTCGTGCGCACATGAATTGTGCAGTTCAATGCTTAAATGCACAAATATTTGATTGGAGCACCACCTTATTGGATTGTATGAAGAGGCAATTAACAGAGTGTCGAATGCGGAATCGGAGGAAATTCAGGTTTGGGATCATTATTTGTGATTTCTTCTTTGAGAGAGTGCCCAATTTCAGTCTTAGAGAGACTATATGAGGGTACAAGGCCTCTCTCCCTGCATTATGCAGATGGGTGATGTTGTTGCCGCGACAGGGGGGAGGGAGGACCATTGAGCCCCTCAATGACAAGTTCTTTGCTTGGTGAGTGCGATAGATTCTGGTCATAGAGGACTACCCCTATGTCAGGATTGACTTTTCTAGAGATCTCGAGATACCGGTACCTCCCGAAGAGAAGCCATGAGAGATGCGTAAGTTTGCTTCATTTTTTTTTGTTAAATATATGTACTTTTTATGTCTTTTTTTTTATATATATCTTTTTCTTTATACACCAGAGTATCAGACAAATCTGTGTCTATTATGTGTAGATGTGGTTCCAATGTGACTAGCGGACTATGCGAGGAATAGGCAACGTTCTCAACCAAAGGCCACCCCAGCCGTAGCTGGCGGACCAGCAACAGCAAGAGTACCTCTAGCCAGTGAGGATGAGAGAGTTTTGAGATGAGTAGAGAAAAGCTTTAGCTCACTTACTTGCATAGTCCCCATGGCAGAGATCGAGGATATGTCAATGTCTATGCAACCTCATGTAGTGGGGGCACCATAGACATGTGTCCTACTTTTTCGTCATTTGGAAAACATCGTTGACCATTACAACAGAACCATTATGCCCCGTCCTTAGTTAGGCTGGACTTTTCACGTGCCGAGGGAACTACTTGTATATTTTTGAGGGCATAAGCCCCATGACTTGTTACTGGATGTATTTTTGATACGCCTGTGCCCATATGTGTACTCTGATATTTTTGATATTATATATGGATTTTTATGTCTTTTATGTCTCATGGACTACATTTTCTTTAAAAATGTGTTTATGTGTGCATGTGTGTGTATTTCTTATATGTGTGCGAGATTCCAATCTAAAATTTGATTAGCTAGAGTATATGTGACTTGATTTAATCTCCTAGGAACATGAAAATATGTAATATAATCAAAGATTTGTTCTAAGAGACGTACCCTAAGGAACCGCTGGTGTAAAGTAGGATCATGAACATGGTAGACACTATTTCACTAAGACACAACCAATTGAACATCTAAATAAACCCAAAGGTAAGAGATACCAAGTGACAAAGAGTCATGAAGCAACTCAATAACTACGTTGTATTCGGCAACGTTGTTTGTGGTGTCCCCTAAACATATACCTCTTGAAAATAGTAATTGGCCCTGAGGAGTAAAAATTACCCAAGCTATGGAGGCAAGCCTCCAAGTGTGCTGACTAGCACCATCTACGAATCCAATGAACACCTTTGATTCACTTGACATCTGCCACAGTGACAAAAGATAACATAAAAAATGACGCGTCCATAAAACCAAAACAAACCAAAAATTAATAGTACAAATATTATACATATGTTACAAAAATTTACTCAAGGTGACCTACCTATGGGTAATACTTCTAGAGGTAGAGCCCATTTCTAGGCTCCGCCAAAGCATTTCCCTCAAAATCTACTAGACTATAAGTGCCCTTTTTTAGAACCTCTTTCACGATAAAAGGTCTGAACCACATGGGTTTCAACTTGGCTGCCCCCAGGGGGTCCTTATCTTGATCATAGACCAAGACAAGATCACCTTTCAAGAAAATTTGAGGACGGACAAACCAATCATACTGACACTGGACATTTTGTTTGTGAGATTCGTTAGCTAAGGCTGCATCATGACGTTGTTCATTGAGTTGCTCGAGATATAATAAACTCTCCTCAAGTGGTGAAGTGTCTGGAAATAATTGTACTGCCAACCTTAGAGATGGGATCTGAAAGTCTATGGGAAAGACTGCTTTGAGCCCATAAATGATTTGAAAAGGCGAGAAACTGGTTGAAGTCTTAACAGACATTCGATAGGCCCATAATGTCAAGTACAACATGAAATTCCATTTTGACTTGGCCGAATTGATCGTTCGTTGTAGGATGGTCTTAAGAGATTTATTGACAGCTTCCACCTGACCATTCGCTTGAGGGTAGTAGGTAAAAAATGTTCTTGAATCAAACCAAGCTTTGATGATAACTTGATCATCATTGTGTTCTGAAAGTGACTACCATGGTCAGTGACAATCAAGGATGATTTTAAGGATGGAAATTTGTTTGAAAATATAGAAACCTTGGCAAATCTTATTAATCCTTCATATGCCAACTATAATTTTTTGGCGATATTTTTGTAAAATCATTCAAATTTATAAGGATTTTATATAGTTTTTATAAAATTTTGGCGATTTTTTAGGTAAAATAATTTTATCCTATAGAATTTGGGCAAATCATTTTTAAAATAGCGAATCTTGTTTTTGGAAAAACCATGGAAAAATAGCCCATGAGCAAAATTTAGCCCCTAAAATCATCCATGGTGACAATCTCTCTCAGGACGTCGAACTGTGCTATAATATGGTTAAAAAAAAAAGTGGGTGGCAATCTCTCCATCATCTTTGAATGTTGGCATAACTTCGATCCACTTGGTGAAGTAGTCTACTGCTACGATGACATAATGGTGCCCCCTTGCTGAAGGAGGGTTGTAGGTAGTGTAATCAATCGCCCACTTGGTGTAGGGGCCAACAATGATGACAGGAAACATGGGAGAAGGATGTGCCCTCATATTCTGTGAGAAGATTTGACATGGGTGGCACTTCTTGACTGATGCGATACAATCTTTGATTATTGTCAGCCAGAAGTAACCAACTCGTAAATGATTTTGGGTTGCTGCCAACCTAGAACAATGACCACCACATGATCCAATATGGCAATCGTTAAGCACGATTTTCGCTTCTTCATGAGTGAGGCACCGATGAAGGATGCAATCTACACCTCGACAATACATATTATCTTAGAGTATGAGATAGTTCTTGGCTTGATGATGTATATGGTGATGCTCTTCATGAGAAGCAGAGGCGGGGAACTCAAATTCTAGAGATAGACAAATATATCTTTATACCATGGGTCTGAAGATGCTATCAAAAACATGTCTCCTTGAATAGGCAACTCTTCAAGCATAACCCCACCTGATTTGACTAGAAGTTCCAAGATGAGTTCCACAAAGACTAGTGACTTTTTTTATTTTTCTGAAACAAAATCTAAGTCAAATTCCTGGAGGAAAACTATCCATCTACTGATATTTCCACCGATTATCCATTATGTTAACAAGTATTGAAATGGATTCACAATGGCAGTCACAGTGGTCTTGCAAAACAAACTATAATGACGGAACCGTTGAACAACATGGAGTGCTACCAATGCAAGTTTTATGATATGAGAATAATTGAGTTCTAGTCCAACCAGGCCTCAATGTAGGTAATAAATCACATATTCTGAGAGAAAATCATCCTCCTGAACTAAGACCATTCCGATGGTTGACTTTACTGCAACCAAGTATAATAAGAAATCTTTGTTATAATTGGGTGGCCAAAGAAGAGGGGCAGTTGTGAGGGCACGTTTCAATTCTTTGAAGGAGCATTGAGTGGAACCATCCTAATGAAAAGGAACATCCTTCTTCAATAAACACATAAATCCCTTTGTGATCTCAACATAGTTTGTGATGAAATGCTGCAAAAAGTTCATTTTTCCCTGTAAATTCTGAAGTTGAAGGATTGTACATGGGGGAGGAAACTGAACTATTGCCTCAACCTTGAGAGCATCGACCATGATCCCTATTGTTGAAACTATGAAACCTAGAAGAAGGCGTGACATCACTCAAAAACTGCATTTGTTGGGATTCAAGCGAATCTGGAAGTAGTGACATTTCTCAAAGATAAGTCGGAGGTGCATGGGATGATTAGTTCTCTTACAAGATCGCGATGATAAATCATCTAAGTATGGCTTGAAGATATGTTTGAGATTGTTGAAAGAAAAATATATGGCCCGCTGAAAGGTAGCTCCAACATTTTTCAGACCAAAAGGCATCTTATGATACACGAATGTACCCCATGGACAAATGAATGTTGTTTTGTGTTGGTCTTCGAGTTTGATTTGTATTTGATTATATCCCAAAAAACCATCTATGAAAGAAAAGGCCTCGCAACCTGTGCATTCATCGACTATCTGTTCAATAAATGGTGTGGGGAAATTATCTTTTGGACAGGCTTTGTTCAAATCACGGAAGTCTGTACATACGCGAATCATACCTTATTTTTTGTTAACCGAAACAAGGTTTGAAACCCATTGGGTCAAATGGATGGGGTAGATAAAACCTACCTTGAGCAGTTTCTCTACTTCAACCTTAATAGCTGCTACTTTCTTAGGGTTAACTAGATGAAGCTTCTGCCAAATCAGCTGAGCGTTAGGATAAGTCATGATTTCATGTTCAACAATTTTTGGATCAATGCCTGGCATTTCCTCGTAAGACCAAGAAAAAATGTCGTGGAATTCCTTAAATAAATCCATGTAGATTTGAATCTCTTCGGGGGAGCAGTGAGCTCCAATGAAAATATTCTCCATGACAGCAGGGGCTCTGGAGATGTTTATCGGTATAGTTTCGATGATGGTTTACATATTACCTTCGACATAAACAACATGTGTAGCCAAAGGATTGATAGGACAAGACCTATCTCTAGTCTTTGTCAAGGTGAATTCCCCGGCATCAATTCTACTTAACTCTGGGAGGAATTAAGTTCTATGATGGATATCGTCCCAAGGTTTGTCTGGACTAGTCATTGCTTCAATGATTGCTTCGTCTAAGGGAAAGACTAAGTCTAAAGAATCTGTATCAGCAAGGGAACCTTGAGGCCAAATAGGCTCTAGAATTGGATCTAACTCTTGTGTGGGAGTTGTATTGGGGTCGGTGGAATCTTGATCGACTAAAGAGTACATTAGTTCTACTGCAGACAAGGGCATGGACATAACATGGTGCCCTATCCCTTACATCGTGGCTGATGGGAAAGAAAGAATCAATGAATCATTAAAGTAAGTCATGCGAAATGAGAAAACTTGGAAAATCCCAACCTTATGGTGGTTAGATATGAACTTAACATCGCCTTGAGGTGGTGGATAATCAAAAGTACCCATCAAAGGTGGG
>JASDQU010736626.1:0-14037 GCA_032191745.1 Picea mariana
TCAAGCATGTATCAATATCACCAAGATGTGAACCTCAACCATATGCAACCATGTACCAAAAAGGGCTCCAAGACATGCCTTAAGAATGTGCCATACCATCCATCCTACAAGCCTCAAACAAGAACATAAAATACATACCTTTACTCATGAAGAAGAACTAATACATACCATTTCAAACTCTGTAACCTCCATGTTGTATCATCATACCTTGTTGCAACATGAACTAAGCATCCTTCTTCAAATTTGGTTGAACCTTACTAGAAAAATTCTAGTTATCACATGAGGCCTCATGTGACAAGCACTAAAAAACCCACGGTGGTGCCTTGCAAGACACCGATAGCCTAACCTGCTGGGGTCAGCTAGATTAAGGTTTCTCATAAACCCCCGCTCTTCTTTGCAATCCTGAAACTTTTTCACTCTTTACTCTTTTTCTACCTCAGACTTGCTACCTCATATTCACCAAATAGATCAAGTGTGCTCACATACAAGATATTCAATAAAGTTGTGTGTGTAAGAATGAGAGGCTTCTTGAACCGATCAGACTGTGTTCGCATGCTAGGGTTTGATGCATTGTATGCATCCAAGCCCTGCCAACTTCAGCCTTCCCCCGCGCAGAGACGTTGTTGTCAGAACTATTGCAGCATTTGACACAATAGAATGAACTTAGAGGGAGGGGTGAAAACCCCCTCTTATATAAATGTTGTAGCGAATTAAACAGACGAATCTCGAACTAGGTGGCCACCCTTTGAACCCCCACCGCACCTCCGCGACCAATTTCTTCAAGACAGACAAAGCCCAAGGAAAAGTATGGAAATGGAAGTTGAACCATCTCATCCAAATGCATCTCGCAACTGGGATCTAGGGAAATTCATCCACTAGGAACCAACAACACCAAATATGTGATAAAATCCACCAGGGTTGGAGAACACACCCAATTCATCAAGGATCACACCTTGATTGGGAAATTCTTAGGGCTTTGTCCCTTTGAAAGAGACCTTGCGTGATGTATCAAAACCTAGTGGAACCTAAAAGGATACTATGAGCTTCAACTAAGCTCGAAATGGTTGTTCACGATTATATTTTACAAACTGGAGGACAAAGACCAAATTTTAAAAAATGGTCCCTACTTCCACAACTCTGCAGGATTGTATCTATGTTTTTGGACTGATCACCTATGCCTAAAGAAGGAGGACTTAGCCTTTGCCCTAGTCTAGAGCCATCTCTACTACTTTCTCCATGAGTTCTGACTTGAAGAAATCTTAATGGCTATCAGTAATACTTTGGGAAAATATGTAAAATTCTCATAGGCCAGCAAGCAAAGGAGATACACATCATATTCCCACATCTATGTATACATGAATATTTCCAAATCCTTTCCTTGCTCAGTCACCATGGAATATTAGGATGAATAATGGATCCAGACCATAGACTACCCACTCAATTCTCCAACACGACCAATGGTAGAAGAGAAACATAAATATGACTTCACGCAAGTTCTAGTCTACAAGAAACTACCACCGAAAAAACCTAATCAGAATGGCGATCAAAGGAATGTCAACACCAACTCCTTTTATACCCTTAGCAACCTTCCAAAGGAATAAGAGGTCGAGAATCCTCACAAATCAGTGGACTCGCAACAAGACAAATGCAAGGAGAAACAAGACCAGGATCCAGTTCTCGAACAAGTCATGAACCTTGAATCCCAAGCCCAAGAAGTGCCAGGAAAGAACTCTGAGGAAGAAGGAGATACCATAATGCAAATGGACGAGCAAGGACTAGCAGAAATATATCTAGACAAACTAGAGGAATCCCTCAATAAACAAGATCTACAAGTTATACCAGTCAAGCAACTCAAGAAGTCCCATAAGGTTTTCTTAGATTCCACAGTGAGGGATACCTCCAGGTTGGGAATATGTCCATATCCTAGTCCAAATCCCAAAAGGATTCCTAAAGAAGGAAAAAGAGGAGGACACAAGACCGCTCAACGATGAGGTAGGTAACTACATGATCAACTTGGGGCAGATCCAACGTCTCACCAAGGGTTTTTTCCCCCCCACACACAAATCCTTATGATGAATATCATCACTTGGAATATTAGAGGCCTGAATGGAAGATCCAAAAAAAGGATTCTTCGCAACTACATTAAGTTTGAGGAACCAAACATTTTCCTATTACAAGAAACCAAATGTGTGGGATAAATAACATAGGAACTATTCAAAATATGTTGGTGTCATTGCGACTTTATGTACACTGACTCGAAAGGTGTAGCAGGTGGTTTAGCCATCATCTGGAACCTTACCTCAGTCATTGTTGACCAGTCCTTCTCCACTATTAGCACCCTCACAACTCATTATCGAGCCATTGGATCCAACAAATATGGAGTAATCATGAATGCTTATGGTCCTCAGAACAGTCAAGAGAAAGATAATTTCCTCAATATCCTATCCTATCTAGAATCTCTAGTAGGCCGCAAGCACTGGATTTTAGGATGAGACCTTAATATCATTCTTACTCTAGAAGAAAAAAGAGGGGGCATGAAGCGTTTGGAGTAGGAAAACATCAAGCTCATGGACCTCATAGATTTCCTCAGACTGGTGGACATCAAAACCATAAACGACCCCTTCACTTGGTCCAACAAACGCATTGGACCCCAACAAATAGAATGCAGGTTGGATCACTTTCTAATCTTAGAAACCTTAATGCTAGAGGGACCCTTGGTGGAAGCCACCATCCTCCCAAAATTGGGTTTGTATCACTGGCTAGTCCAGTTATGGATGGGCATGATAGCTACTCCTAAACTCAAACCCTTTAGGTTTGAAAAATTTTGGTTAACCCATCCAGAATTTTCTGAGCTATCTCGCACATGGTAGGACAATACAGAAATCATGCATGGCACAAAGATGTATTGATTTCAACAGTGGTTAAAAAAATTCAAGCAACAACTTCATCATTGGAACAAGAATGTCCTCGACAACATCTTTCAAGAGAAGAAATCCCTCTAGCAACGACTAGAGGATATTCAGCAGGAATCAATTCTATCAGGTCATACAAAAGCCTTGCAATAGGAGGAAGATCGCCTAAAGTAGCATTTTGAACAACGACACAAACAAGAGGAAATCCTATGGAAGAAGAAATATCGCATGCAATGGCTCAAGGAGGGAGAAAGGAACACTAAGTTCTTTCATCGATCCATGATCCACAAAATTTACATCAATCGCATCACAAAGCTTAAAGATTCTTAAGGTAACACAATTCTAGACCATGAAGAAATAGAAACAAAGATGGTAAATTATTACAAGGAACTCCTTTCAGAACCACCCATTGATAGAACTCCAGTTATTAATTGTATAAATCAACATATTCTAGCTCTAATCACACCTAAACAGATTCAGGCCTTGATGATACCTATCATGAAGGAAGAGGTGGATAAAGCGATCAAGGACATGCCCCTAGGCAAGGCCCCTGGGCCATATGGTTTCACAACATATTTATTTCACCACTGTTGGCCAATGATCCGAGAAGAGGTTTGGAAATTGGTAGAGGAATCCTGAACTTTGGGCCAATTTCTTCCTACCCTGAATTCCACATTTCTCTCCCTCATACTGAAGGAGGAACAAGTTACTAACCTCAATAATTTCAGGCCAATAGCGCTTTACAATGTCATCTACAAAATAATCACCAAGGTCATTTCTATGTGACTCAAACCCGTTCTTCCTTTCATCACCTCCAAGGAACAATTTGGCTATGTGGATGGTAGGAAAATCATGGATAGTGTCATTATGGTTCATGAGGTAATCCACTCGAACACCAGGTATGCTTATCAAACTTGACCTCTGAATGGATTTTGATCGACTTAGTTGGAATTACATGAAATCTCTTCTTTTTTCCTTTGGATTCAACAATGATTGGATATATTGGATCATGAAACTCGCCTCCTCCACCTTCTTCTCCATTCTAGTCAATGAAGATCCCTCGCAAAATTTCTCCCCCACTCGAGGCATATGACAATGGGACCCCCTTTCCCCTTTTATTTTTGTCATCATGGTCAAAGGCATAGGACGTTACATCAAAGCCTAAATTCTTGATGGCTCCCTTCAAGGTATCACTCTCCATGGGATGCAACCTATTGCCTCCCACATCCAATTTGTGTATGATACCATTCTCATGAATTCTCTCACTGCCCAGGAATCCATTAAGATCAAAACTATCCTCACTGACTTTAGTGAGGCCTCTGGCACTTCCTTTAATTTGGCCAAATCACACCTCTTCTTCTTCAACAATCCCCTTGTGATATAGCTCCACATCTCTCATCTTATGGGAATACCAAGAAGTTCCCTTCCATCCCACTACCTGGTATTCCCCCTTTCAGACTCGGTTTCTCATAATATCTCTTGGGATTCCCTTATCCTCTCAATACATAATCGACTAAGAAATTGAACCTTCAGATCCCTCAACATCTTTGCCAGACTTATCGTCTTGAATTATGTGCTTCAAGCTATCCGAACCTATATGTTCTATACCTTGGTTTCCCCACAAATAGTCATCAAAGTATAAGGAACCTAAATAGGAACTTCCTCTGGCATGGAAATTATCCTAGCAAAAAATGGGCCTTAGTCAGTTGGTACAATGTCTGCAAATCAAAATCCTTGGGAGGACTAGGCCTCCATGACCCATGCAAGATAAATAAAATCATGGAGGTGAATATTTGGTGGTTTTGGCTCAAATATCTAGCTGAAATGTGGACCAGACTTTGGAAGAAAAAATACACACCGCATACTCCACAAGAACATCTCATTCAGCTGGAAAATCATATACAAGGCTCTAACATATGGAACGTAGCATGGATAAATTTCCCACTCATAAAATCTCATGCATTTTGGGAAGTATGAAATGGTCAAAATGCTCTGTTTTGGATGGACTCTTGGAAACAACTTCCCCTACTGCAATCAATGGATAAGCTTCGCCCCTATCAGGATCACATCCAAGGTTTGGATATCCTCAAAGTTGCAGACATATGGCTTAATGTCTCTCTTCACCCCCCTTGGCAAAGCTGGAAAATTCTCCCACAGGACCTCCAGACTCTATCAGACTGTGACCTACAACCATGGCGTGACACAGTAAGCCAAAGGAAGATCCACATTAGTGAGGACCCAAACAATCTTCATTGGGGGTATACCCCCTCTGGAAATTTCACAATCAAAGAGGGCTATCATCTATATGAAAATTTCCATAACAAATCGAAAGAGCACTTATGGAATATCATATGGAAATCCAAACTATGGCCAAAAGTCTCCACCTTTATTTGGCTTTTGGTCCAGAACAGAATCTTGACTTGGGATAATCTCAGGAAGCGAGGCTTCATGGGACCCTCAATATTCCATCTTTGTCAGCAACAGGAAGAAACCATGGAGAACATCCTCAATCAATGCCCTAGCAGTGGGATAATATGGGATCAAGCCTCTCAAATTATGAGAAAAAACAATAGAGAAGGAACAACATCATAAAAACCGTCAAGAATTGGGGAAATGAGGTCTACAAAATCCCAATCTTGAATAGAATCTCACAACTCCCGCTAGGCTTTATTGTATGGAAACTTTGGAAATAAAGGAATAGATGAATCTTCCACTCCGAGGCCTCAACCCCCTCTCTCTTTTGGTCCATAATCCTCAAGAATGTATAGGAAACCATCCAATCCCAACCTTTGACCTAGGAAGACCTACCCACTGAACCTAATGAATCTTCCATCATTTTCACTTGGCAACTAAGTTTACCCATTCCTCCCACCATTCTGAACCCTCCCCCAAACTCCTTCTCCTCAAGCCCCTCCACTTGGAAACCCCCCTCCAAGGGATTCCACAAAGTAAATTTTGATGGTGCCTCCAAGGGAAATCCTAGCCAGACAATATATGGAGTAGTTATCAAAGACAGTTCAGGACAAATCTAGTACCTCATGGCGACACATCTAAGACATGATACAAACAACTCGACAGAACTTTGGGGCCTCATCAAAGGAATTCAAATATCCTCAGATGTAAATTTGACTCGCCTCATAATCGAAGGGGACTCCAAAATAATTATCTCTCTTGCATCCAAAATCACAAACAGAAATGATCCAGAGAAAATCACTTCAAGCTGGCACCTTTTGGGACCCTTAAACAACTTGCAATCTCTTCTACAACCTTCACTCACTCTAATCACCTCTCATATTCGATGTGAAGCTAATAAGGTAGCTGGAAAACTATCCAATGAAGGAGTTTCCTCTCAATTGGGAGCCATTTTCATCAACACAGGGAAATCTTCGGAATCACAGTTGTTGCTTCAATGCAAGGAGCTTGCCCTCCAAGATCCATCTCTAGATGGTGTGACATATGTCCAGCATTCGAATAGGGGAGTTAATACCCCTTGTTGCCAGTCTTTTATCCAGCCTGTTCAACATGCCTAACATTCAAGTCGCAGAGGCCTTAGTGCATTGGTGTGGTAAGGGCGATTCAATGAAACTCATTGTGAACCAACTATGGCTTACTAGAGCAAGTACGATGCAACTGGTTGGTGTCACCTTTGTCTTCATGGTGCTCCTCTCTGTCACATCAAAGATTTATATGAAGGTAAGGTCTCACATGAATTTTATCATTTCACATTCCCATTTGGCACTTTGTTCTCTGTCCAAGCCTCCTCTCCACAGGAAATCTCTCACTCCATATGATTCCCTCTCCTTGCTGACATCCATTATCTGTCCATTCTTCACCTATAACATGCACACTGTTTTCTTCTCCCTGGAAATGGTACACTATTTTATTCTCTGCCTCTCTCCCTGTCGTGGTTACACTATGTCGAGGGAGCGAGGCAAGCTAAAACAAGGGATGACATACTACAAATTCATATCCTGACGCAATCACCCAGACCCCTCGATTCCCTCTAATCTGTCACCATCTTTGTTATCCCCTCCCACTCAGACTAGAATTGGCTTGAAGATCCCCAACCTCCTCTAGGCATTATGGAGTCACCACCTCCCATTTCCGACCCCATGATTGACTCAGGTGGCTGCCCAATTGAGGAATAAATTCCTCTAAGCAGGATAGAAACCACCACAACAATGCCATAGCCCATCGACAATGCCAACCCATTGGCACATCCTAAAATGTCTCTAGGTGGTTGTGTGCTAGAGGAAGAAATTCCCCCCATATGGCTGAAAGACTAGCCAACAAGGAATGTCTCGGCTACCATAGAGGTAGCCCACTGATTGGACATGGAAGAGACTCCTCTGACTGATTTCGATGCAACAACAGTTCAACATGAGGAAACAGTGGTGAGCACAAAGCAGGTTTCCCTCAACCCACACCGTTTTTCGGATGAACACCTTCAGTTGATCTTCGAGATGCGTAGGAACCTAGAGGACCAACTCCACAATCATAGCATCCTCAGCCATCGCATGGACCTCCTGTTCGACTCCCTGTCCAGTTCACCTTCCTAGAAGCATTGTCCGACTTGAATCCAACCGTTCGTCTTCACTTACATCCATGATGGAAGCCTGGGTTCACCGCACCTTTAGTTTTTTAAGCACTTTGTTTTTAGGTCTTGATAGGAATCATTTACAGTCAATTTTTGTTTTTGTTAAAACTCTAGTTTCATGTTATAGCCATATATTTATGTTTTGCAAGCCACCTGTTCTGGTTTTCATGCATGTTGCAGAATAGGTGGCAGACTTTGATCAATGTATTGACATGAAGACTCTATAAGGTAATATGATCTTTTTTATTTACAAAAAAAAAAGAATGAGAGGCTTCTTGAAGTGTATTTATACTTTGTCGAGTGAATTCTTTCATTAACTATAAGGATGAACTATACTTTCTTGTTATAACCACTTTACCCTTTAATTAATGACTTGTAACTTCTTGTTGCAACCATTTAGGGGCTTCTTAACCATTCTTCGGGGCTTCCAACTTCATGACCTCATAAATCCTCAACCATGAGGAATTACGTGACGTTCCACCTACCATTGGAAATGACATGACGAGGACTATCCATCTATAATTGTGTTACCTGCATTTACAATGTCCTTCATGTCTTTATTCCTTAAACAACTTCAGGCTTCATGACCATACCCCTAAGGCTTCTTGTAGACATATTCAAATGCACCCATCACATCTGTTGACATCAATGACAACCACTTTTGTTGACATCAATGACAACCAACTATCCAACAATAAATGAGATTCATAATATACTAAAAATGGGTTTCCATGAGACATATGTAAAATCTTGTTCTTACTCTACGAAAAACAAACTCCCAAAAAATATTATTTTAAGAATGACTAATAATTCTAGACTTGTAAAATAAACCAAGAAGCATTATTAAAAATAACAAAAATAATAAATATTAGATTACAAAAGTTATAACAAAACTAAATAACAAAATTGAAGAGACAAATTAATAATTATATGTAAATTATTACAAATATTTAAGAAAGTATATAAATATAATTGAATCATATTTAAAACATAAAGGAGACATTACTATTAGCATGGTTAAACTTGCTCTTATCTTTCTCTTATATATTATTATATCGTTATATATTGATAAATTAAAATTATAATAATTATATTTGAAAAGGAATTTTTCTTCCATATTTATACGGTGATAAATTGATAACATTTTTGGAAATTAATCTTATAAATATTTGGACATTAATTTTTATTATCATTTAAACCAAATTAATCACAATATTGAGAAAATAATCATAAAAATACTATATATTCTCTCGAAAAGACAATAAATGTAAAATGTTGAACTCTAACATTGAAATAATAAATATTTATTTTCAACACGATAAGTATTCCAATTATTCCATAGCAGATTGTGTTTTTTATTTCTCTTCTAAAACTTAAAAAAAAAATAACATTAAATTTTTTTTTCGATAACTTATAATTTTAAAAATAAACTTAAAATTCTTTTCTCAAATTTTTTGATTGAATTTGGATGTATTTTATTAAATCTAAAATTATAGATTAACATAAATGGCTTAAAGTGAGAGATAATTGCCTAATGGTTAAGAACTTGTGCTTCTTCCTAAGAAGTCATAAGTTCAAATCTAAAGAGGGATAGGGTATGTATATCTCTCTAGACTTTACCAGTCAAATTGTTAAGTGAAATAGATCTCATACACCAATTTAGTGTCTGGCTTAACCGTTAATCATCATCATCAATATAACTTTTAATTTAAAAAAACTATAATAATTTTAATATTTTCATCTTTATTATATTTAAATATAAAAATAATGTTATAAAATATATATTCCAATTCCCTTTATTAGTCCCTGCCGTAGGCATAGAGGGACTATAGCGATCGGTAATGCGTTGACTATATATTAGTTTGTCCTTTGACCCGAAATATTTGCAGAATACATATTGTTGGAGCTATGGAATTAAAAACACATATTTTTATATAATAAAAAGCAACATATATGTATTGATCTAATTGGATAAAGATATTGGAGGTCTTATTGCCGACTTCACTATTCCCAATGTACTATATGGCAACATATCCAAATTTTTTCTCGTAGACATTATTTTTTAATCATATATTTTTCTGTTATATTGCTTGAAGGTTGATTAATGCTAGCATTAGTTGGAATGTTTGTATTAGCATTTTTTGTTAGTCAAATATATCCGTAAGTTTTCATATGTACTAAGCATATTGAAATGTTTTGATATCCAAGATTTGTAGTGATTGAGAATTCCAAAGTTTATGGCGTCTTTGGCGGATGTATATTTGTGTAAATGTATTGACACTTATTTCGAGATGCCTCAATAGGCCTGACAGCGTAAACGTTTACATGACACGACATCCTCCAACACTCCTGACAGCTTAAATGTTTTCATAGCGCGAGGTCCTTAGATAGCCTGGCAGTCTTAAATGTTTATGTAAATACGCTTCTCAGAGTACATTTTTCCCCGAAATTTTTTATACAGTTACAGTGAATTTGCACAGTCTTGTTTGTCCACCGCCAGTTCAAAAACCATTGTATGTTTCATCCTTGTTCTTCCATTGAAGCTACATACATTGTTTGTTGGTTCGGTGAGTGCTTCTTCTTCGTTGGTTTGACGGTTGTTGCCATCGTATGTTTCATCCTCGTAATCGTTGAAGCTACATACACTGTTTACTAGTTCGGTGACTGTTTCTTCTTCGTTGGTTTGTCAGTTGTTGCTTCTTGTTGTTTCGCTCGACATTTCATCGTTTCGGAGTAAGTTTTGATGCCATAGTTTCATTTTGTATTCCTTGTTTGTTGTTCAGTGTTTGCAGTTTGCAAGTAAGAATGTTTTCTTATTTGTAGTTGCATGTTCCTTGTCTGTTTATGGTTCCTTCTATGCTTGGGCTGCAGTTTCGTAATCATTGGAGATACATATGTTTTTCACTGGCTCGGTGGTTCTTGCTGCCTCGTTGGTTCGTGGGTTGCTGGTTCTATTTGTTTGGCTGGAGTTTGTGCTTTGGGGCCCTGAGGGTGAAGTTTGGCTTGTTCGTTCTTTCTGGATGCTTTGGTCCTTGCTGTTTTCTTTTGTTTGATTCGGCGTAGCAGGGTTGGGGTGCAACGGTGGTGGTTGGAGCTTTTCTTTTTTCTTTTTTTGGATTATTATTGTTTTTTGGGGGCGCTTTACGGTGTTCAGCGCCTGCACCCACAAGTGACATGCATTTGTGTTATTTTCCATGTTTGTCGAGGTCGATATCTATTATTCTGTGAGATTTTGCTGGTGCTCCAGTCCTGCCATGAAAGAAAATAGTTGCATGCAAAATTGTTGGAGGATTACATGTGAAGTTACAATATCCATTGTTTTTTTGTTGGAATAAAGCATATGTGTGGAGGCTACATTTATAAACCATGTATGGTCAGATGTGCGGATATGACATTACATGTTCTTTCTCCTCTACATACACTGGTGTGCGCATGATAGAATTTGTGTTGTTCTTGAGATATGATATGTGCAACAAAGATTCTACAAGATTATATTTTGATGTCTGGAAGCATGTCTGGGTGTTTTTCCATGGAAAACTGAGAACTTGTATCGTGGGCACAACAGTCTGTCTAGAGGATAAAGAACATGGTTAAAGGGGATATCTGGATAAATTTCCAGGGAAAACCACAAATCGTTTAGTTGTGGCCATGCAATTGCGTGATATTTTTTGCCTTGTAATATATTTTGGCCAGGGAAAAAAAATCTACGTGTTTGCAGTCATGGATAGAGAAGCGCAAAGGTTCATGTTTCTACCTTTCTAGACTATTCATTCAACCAGTTTTGTTGTGTGTACATATTGTTTGTTCTCCGATGAATACCAACTTCCATTGATGTTCATTGAATTTTGTGCGTTCCCACATTCAAACAAACAGAGTAGTTGGAGAAAACGAGGAAGTGTTCACTGCATTGGATGAAGAGGATATAGAAAGGTGCATGCTTGTACTATTGTTTTATATTGCGTTGTTTTGTATTTCATTTATGATCTGTATATGTGTTAAACTAGTTGTGTGCCTTTAAACTAGTTGTGTGCCTTCGTACATGGTAAATTATCTTGCTTACATGTGTTCCTTCCTGCATGCTAAGTTGGTTCATGTCCGTTGTGTTTGGTCTGCATTGCTGCATTTAAACAAACAGAATGGCTGGATAGGACGAAGGACTCTTTGGCGGGTAAATAGAGATGTTTCTCTTTCTTTTAGATGTATGTCTTCATACTAACTTGCCTTCGTGTCCATTGCATCTTTGGCATTGCTGTTTTGGAAAAAATAGGTTTCTTAGACAGGGAGATGAATTTTTTTGTGCAACAGTAGAGGGTTCTATGGTGCAATCTTCTAAAAGGTATACCAAGTGTGATGGTAAATTAAATATACAAACCGGGTGGGGGCATATAATATTAGACTTGAAAATGATGACTTTGCAGTAATGGGCCTTTCTGCGCTCCCTATTTCTAGTTTTTCCATTTTCTGTTATCCCTTTTGTTTTCTAATTCATCTTCCTAGTGTGCTTTCCGAAAATTACTTCATGCGCCGGTTGGTGGACTAACAAATTCACATATGTAGTTTTGCTTCTGCCTTCTTCCATAGTTACCCACTTTTTCGATTGCAGGTGCGAGGCTGGCAGGTTGAAGATTGGTCCCCTATCTTTTGGGGGTCCGCGATATACATATTGGCCATGGTGCTCCACGCTCACGCCCTCTTTACTGTTAAACATTTCTCCAATTAAAAAATTCAGATGCATACAGTTTTACGGTTATTTGGTCCTTTTGATGGACAATATACAATCCATATGCTTGTTTAGTCCTGATGTTCATCTGCACATGCTTGCATCAGAAAAAGTTGGACTAGTGACACGGGCATGAGCATCCAGTCATTCCAGACATTGACAGACTGACAAGGCCAAAGGTAAAGATGCATACGCTCTGCTCTTACTATGTTTACTAAACAAATTTGCTAGGCTATATATTCATCTATGGCATGGCGGATATGTTGATGTCATATGCAATATATGGTTTGCATCTCGCAAGAAGTATCAACAAGTACAAGCGAGACGCCGAACGTGTTGCATGTTCCGTAGACTAAGAGGTGTGGTTGCGAAACTTTGGCTCCATAGTTCATCAAAAATATGTGTGTACTTGTAGAACACTACCATTCACTTTAGTTTTCATGTTCAAAAAATTGTTATCAGGTCTAGAGTTGTGACATCCAAAGTACTGTCAATAGAGGGCTTGAACAACCGCCAAACTGGACAAGTGTTCGTGGGGACATAATGGTTGTTTATAGCACCTACTTGGACAAGGAAAACAAAACTAGATCCATTATGCGTGCTGACTTGACAGACAAGGACACCATGATGATAATGGCATTGACTGTTCCTCCACAACTTGTCTAGAAACATGCAGAAAAGATATTTCCACGTAATGGGATATTCATTACATATTTTAATATATTGCCCAAAACAGTATATGGTTGTGGCGATTGTGATTGAATTATTTCACTTAATGAAACAAGCATTGTGGAAAAAATTCTCGTTGTTTGTTCAGAATATTGTTTCGTCCCGAACTTGACTATCAGCCATCTTGCACAGAGCACTGATATTTACCCAATCAGAATGATTTGGGCTGTTGTCACACTGGAGAGAAAATTTAGCTTGCAACACATTCTCCATATAAAGGATGGAGAGTCCAACAGTGACAAGGCAATGGTACCACTTTTCATGTTCAGTTTTGTCCTTTAATTTTGCATGTGCATGTATGTCGGATAAGTTACACAAATATTGCATTGTTCCATGTTGCAGCTACAATTGTTCGATATGTATTCAGATTTGTTTTCGTCAATGGAACAACAATTGCATAGAGGGCAGATTCTGCTTATGTTGTTCAAAAATATAACAAAGAAGAGGGATGCTAGAGAAAGGATCTTTCGGACAACCCAGGCAACGTTTGTAATAGAGTTGCGAGTAGATATAGTATAGGCTCTAAAGAAACTAGCTAGCTCTACAACTGTTGTGCGTATACATCCACAAAAACATTCTCACTTTGCTTATAGAAATAGCCTTCAACAAATTTCTGCGCCTGCTTAATTTTTTATTTTTTTTTAAAGCGGAGGGCAGGGTGTAGTTGTGTATTATGTTGTTCAATGTATTAATAAACTTGTTCGTGTTCCTAGGTTGAAGTTCTTTTAGTTGTAGCCAATGTGTACTCGACCCCCTTTGAGCCTGTATGTGCAAGATGCAACTCCACTGCTTTTGTCTCCTCTTTGATAAGTGATGATACCATTGATTGTCTACGATGCAGTAAAAAATGTCCATATATATATGGACTTTGTGTGAATGTTGCTATCTGAATCGTGGGCAACACAACCATGCATTGCATGGTTACGTAGCCTCTGTTACAAAATGTGCTTCCCGAGTTGGCAAAGTTGTAGAAAAAGGCAAGCAGTGTCTATATGTTGCGGCAGCTTCGCATACACAACAAATTCACCTTGAATTAGGACAGTGAAATTTTGCATATCGGCTGAAGAAGGGGAATATAT
>JASDQU010736626.1:23555-38322 GCA_032191745.1 Picea mariana
TCATGTTCAGTTTTGTCCTTTAATTTTTCATGTGCATGTATGTCGGATAAGTTACACAAATATTGCATTGTTCCATGTTGCAGCGACAATTGTTCGATACATATTCAGATTTGTTTTCATCAATGGAACAACAATTGCATAGAGGGCAGATTCCACTTATGTTGTTCAAAAATATAACAAAGAAGAGGGATGCTAGAGAAAAGATCTTTCGGACAACCCAGGCAACGTTTGTAATAGAGTTGCGAGAAGATATAGTATAGGCTCTAAAGAAACTAGCTAGCTCTACAATTGTTGTGCGTATACGTCCACAAAAACATTCTCACTTTGCTTATAGAAATAGCCTTCAACAAATTTCTGCGCCTGCTTAATTTTTTATTTTTATTTTTAAATCGGAGGGCAGGGTGTAGTTGTGTATTATGTTGTTCAATGTATTAATAAACTTGGTCATGTTCCTAGGTTGAAGTTCTTTTAGTTGTAGCCAATGTGTACTTGACCCCCTTTGAGCCTGTATGTGCAAGATGCAACTCCGTTTCTTTTTCCTCCTCTTTGATAAGTTATGATACCATTGATTGTCTACGATGCGGTAAAAAATGTCCATATATATATGGACATTGTGTGAATGCTGCTATCTAAACCGTGGGCAACACAACCATGCATTGCACAATTAGGTAGCCTCTATTACAAAATGTGCTTCCCGAGTTGGCAAAGTTGTCGTATGAAATGTATCTACAGAAAAAGGCAAGCAGTGTCTATATGTTGCGGCAGCTTCGCATACACAACAAATTCACCTTGAATTAGGACAATGAAATTTTGCATATCGGCTGAAGAAGGGGAAAAAATATATATATCAAACTTCAGCAGGAAAAGAAAATACCTCATTTGTCTCTGTAACATTTGTTCAACATCGAGATGAATGTTCGTTGGACTTGGCCCATATCTTTGTAATCCCCATATATCTCATGTTCCTATTTATTTTCTACTGGGAACATATACCAGATGCAAGAGAAAACGAATGCGACAATGTCATTTATTTTTATATCAAATTGTTTGGTACAAAGGTCGATGGGTTCTGCTCTATGGAACCTTCTGGGAACTTGCTTGTAGCCTGTTTAAGTATGGTTGGTTCTTGGTTATCTGCTTTTTCTATCAATTTGTATACCGTGGAACTCCAACTATTCTTTGGAGGAAACAGAAAAATATAATTGAATTTTTTATCCAACTGGCCCGTAGATCCACCTGATAATATCTATGGCGTTGTGACACAAATGTACTATGTGGCTTGCTTTAGCGGATTTTCTTGATCGATGAACTTGGTCAAATTATTATTCTGAAATAATTTGAAATCAACAAATATATAGTGTGCGAAGTGCAAATGTCCTATCATAGCAATAAGAGGCTCTTAAAATTCAAATTGCTCATTGTTTTGGCATTTTTGCTTATTCAATGAACTTAGCAAAATTAATATCCTGGAGTAATTTGAAATCAAAGAATATATACTATGCGGAGTGCAATTGTGCTATCATATGAACAAGAGGGCCTTAAAATTCAAATTGGCCCTTCTTATGTTTGCGGTGATAGAATTTAAAAAAAAAAATTCTTTTGTTTGCTTCATTTTTTTTAAAATAAGTGATTTAACATCCTTTAATAATTTAATGTAATTCACTTGTACAATATCAATAGTTAATATTAATAATTTAGTATTTGAAATTAATGTTTCTAGATAAATTTTATTTAGGATGAGCATCCCTAAACAATTGCAATCGTGAACCCGCTAGACGTGGAGTCTGCAAGTCCACCTGTCAATTTGTATATCATGAAAGTCTGGGTGATATTTGCAGAACACGGAACAAAAGAGGCTGAAATTTCAGACCAACAGGTTGAGAATCCATGATCCAAATAGTGCCCAAGTATGGAATGAGGGATCCACATATGCTCTATAAAATTTCTTCCATACTTTCTAAAAGTACATGTTTACTATGTATTCATCGTTTGTCGGAAAACTTTTATATCATTCGCCCGACCAGATTGTACAAACTTTATCGTCTAATTAAATTATGCAATATCAAAATTTAATATTAATAGTTTAGTATTGAAAATAATTCTTTTAGATATGTTAGATAGTTGATAGGGATTAGCATCTGTAAACAATGGAAAACTTGAACCCGCCAACCCTCAAGTCCATCTATCAATCTGTATATCGCGGAACTTCGAGTGCTATTTGGAGGACACAGAAAAATGAAATTGCAATGTTGAGTCAGTCACCTCGCAGGTCTGCTTGTCAATTTTTATATCGCCGAATTGTGTGTGGTATTTTTACAGCACAGAACAATAGAGGCCCAATTTTCAGCCCACTAGGCCCAGAGCCCTCGATAAACAAAAATGGCTAAATATGGAATTCATATGAGATCGCTATGGGACAATAAAAGTGCAATGTTTAGCCAACCAGCCCGAGTCCGCTTGTCAATTTGTATATCGCAGAAGTCTGGCTGCTATTTGTAGGGCATGGAACAATAAAACCTCAATTTTCAGCCCGCCAGGCCACGAACCCGCGATCCAAAAAGTGCCTAAGTATGGAATAAGGAATGCACATATGCTATATAAAATCTCATGTCCATACTTTATAAAAGTACATGTTTACTATGTATTGCTCATTTGTCTGAAAACTTTTATATCAGTCGGTCCACCAAAATGGACAAACTTTGTCCTCTACTTAAATTCTGCAATATCAATATGTAATATTAATAATTTAGTATTGAAAATAATGTTTTTTTATATGTTGAATAGTTGATAGGGATTGCCATCCCTAAAAAATGGCAAATTTGAACCCGCCATCCCTCGAGTCCATCTGTGAATGTGCATATCACAGAAGTCCGAGTGCTATTTGGAGGACACGAAACAATGAAAGTGCAATGTTCAGCCAGCCAGCCCAAGAGCCCCCGATCAAAAAAAGTGGCTAAATATGGAATTGATACAGGATCACTACGAAACAATAAAAATGCAATGTTCAGCGAAGCAACCCACAAGTCCTCCTGTCAATTTGTATATCGCAGAAGTGTGGATGGTATTTATAGGACACAGAACAACAGACTCTATTTTCAGCCCGCCAGGCCACAAACCCGCGATCCAAAAAGTGCCTAAGTATGGAATGAGGGATCCACATATGATTTGTAAAATCTTATTTCCATACTTTGTATAGAGACTCATGTCCACAAGTCCACCTATCAATTTGTATATCGCGGAAGTCTAGGTGCTATTTGTAGGACACAGAACAATAGATACTCAATTTCCAGCCCGTCAGGTTGTGAACCCGTGATCCAAAAAGTGCCCAAGTATGGAATGAGGTATCCACATATGTTCCAGAACAACAAAAATGCAATGTTCATCCAAACAACCCGTAGGTCCTCCTATCAATTTATATATCGCGGAAGTCTGGGTGTTATTTGTAGGACACAGAGCAATAGAGAATCTATTTTCAGCCCACCAGATCGCGAACCTGCGATCCAAAAGGTGTCTAAGTATGGAATGAGGGATATGCATATGCTCTATAAAATCTCATGTCCATACTTTATATAGAGAGTCATCTCCAAAAATCAGTTTGTCAATTTGTATATCACGGAAGTGTAGGTGCTATTTGTAGGACACAGAACAATAGATACTCAATTTTCAGCCTGCCAGGCCATGAACCCATGATGCAAAAACTTCCAAAGTATGGAATGAGGGATTCACATATGTTCTATAAAATCTATTTGTAGGACACAAAACAATAGATACTCAATTTTCAGCCCGCCAGGCCATGAACACGTGATCCAAAAAGTTCCCAAGTATGGAATGAGATATCCACATATGTTCCAAAACAACAAAAATACAATGTTCAACCAAGCAGCCCGTAGGTCCTCCTGTCAATTTGTATATCACCGAAGTTTGGGTGCTATTTGTAGGACATGAAATAATAAAGTCTCTATTTTCATCCCGCCAGATCGCGAACCCACGATCCAAAAAGTGCTTAAGTATGGAATGAGGGATATGCATATGCTCTATAAAATCTCACGTCCATACTTTACATAGAGAGTCATCTCCACAAGTCCGCCTGTCAATCTGTATATCACATAAGTTTAGGTGCTATTTGTAGGACATGGAACAATAGATACTCAATTTTCAGCCCGCCAGGCCGCGAACCCACGATCCAAAAACTACCCAAGTATGGAATGAGGGATTTGCATATGTTCTATAAAATCTATTTGTAGGACAGAGAACAATAGATACTCAATTTTTCAGCCCGCCAGGCCGTGAACTCGCGATCCAAAAAGTGCCCAAGTATGGAATGAGGTATCCGCACATGTTCCAGAACAATAAAAATGCAATGTTCATCCAAGCAGCGTGTACGTCCTCCTGTCAATTTGTATATCGCAGAAGTCTAGGTGGTATTTGTAGGACACATAAAAATAGAGACTCTATTTTTCAGCCCACCAGATCGCGAAGCTGTGATCCAAAAAGTGCCTAAGTATGGAATGAGGGATCCGCATATTCTCTATAAAATCTCATGTCCATACTTTATATAGAGTGTCATCTCCTCAAGTCTGCATGTCAATTTGCATGTTGCGGAAGTGTAGGTGCTATTTGTAGGACACAAAACAATAGATACTCAATTTTTAGCCCGCCAGGCCGCGAACCCGCGATCCAAAAACTATCCAAATATGGAATGAGGGATTCACATATGTTTTATAAAATCTCATGTCCATATTTTATAAAAGTACATGTTTACTATGTATTGTTCGTTTGTCAGAATACTTTTATATCACTCGGCTAACCAGATTATATAAACTTTTTCATCTAATTAAATTCTACAATATCAATATTTAACGGTAATAATTTAGCACATGTCCGCTCCTGAATTTGTATGTCATGGAATTGTAGGTGCTATTTGTAGAGCACAGAACAATAGAGGCCCAATTTTTTACTCGCTAGCCCGAGAGCTCCCGATCCAAAAAACTGGCTAAATATGGAATTAATATGGAATCGCTACAAGACAATAAAAGTGCAACGTTGAACCAACCAACCCACAAGTTTTCCTGTCTATTTGTATATCGTGGAAGTGTGGGTGTTATTTGTAGGACACAGAACAATAGAGGCTCAATTTTCATCCCACCGGGCTGAAAACCCGCAATCAAAAAAGTTCCTAAGTATGGAATGATGGATCCGCATATGTTCTATAAAATCTCATGTACATACTTTATAAAAGTACATGTCTACTATGTATTGTTCGTTTGTCGCAAAAATTTTAAATAACTTGCCTGACCAGATTGTACAAACTTTCTCGTCTAATAAAATTCTGCAAGTTCAATATGTAATATTAATAATTTAGTATTGAAAATAATGTTTTTAGATATGTTAGATAGTTGATAGTGATTTCCATCCCTAAACAATGGAAATCTTTAACCCGCCAGCCCTTGATTCCATCTGTCAATATGTATATTGCAGAACTCCGAGTGTTATTTGGACGACATAGAAAAATGAAAGTACAATGTTGAGGCAGCCAGCCCTCAAGTCCATTTGTCAATTTACAAATTCCGCGACATACAAATTGGCGGTTGATATCTGTCACTAAGATGCAATATGACCAATGGCCCTTCACATCTCATGGGTATATCTTCTGTCGTTTTTCTTTTGTAACCCGCCCGATTGCTTTCCATACTTTGGTATTTCTTGGAATCAGTTTCGCCATCACCCCTGCCTTCGTACTTGTTTCCAGATATGCAATAATTAAGCTTTAATGTTAGTAGCCATCCTATAGGAACTGTTAAGATTGTCATTAATGTCCGGAAATCCGGAGAAGATTTGTCATTACTACGAATTAAACTAAGATTTGCGCACAAGTATGTTATCCTTTCCAAGTATTCATTTGAAAGGCAATGCAATCTTTTTTTTTTTTGCGCAGACGGTTTGGTCCTTCTAAGAAATTTCTAATTCTTAATCTCTTTTCACAGTCACCTCTACCTTCGCACTTTTTTCTAATTATGCAATTAGTGAGCTGTGATGGTAACAGCTCATTCTGCACGAACCCTGGAAATTGTCATTGATCAGCGAAAGGCTCGAGGACATATTCCATTGATACACATTAAACCATAATTTTGGAGGGTTACATTATCCCTGCCCGATTTTCATTTCAAACATCATCTCGAGAAAACAAAAATTCTTAATAACTTCTGGCAACAGTTCTCTCCACACACAGTAAACACATTGGGGTATAATGGCCAGAGGTTCCACTATTCCAGGGCATATTCTTACTATTCATCTCCCTCCGCCCAGGAGAAAACAAGAAGATGGTCCCTTGGTACACCGAGAGATACATTTCAAGCTAAAAAATTCCATGGAAAACCTGGATGCTCAGAGAACCTACCCACTTGCATTCATGGCTATTGCAGAAGTTGATGCCATGAATTCTGAGCCTGAAGAAGATGATCTGATGGAGGATGATATGACAATGGATGATGGCAATGCAAAGAATCTCCCCACTCCTGTGCCCAAATTGAAATCAACCATAACAAATGAAACTCCCCGGATCGGTGATGGCAGTGATGACAACACCAAAAGGAGTTTCAAAAAATAAACCGATGGTGAACGCAACAACCACTTTGCAGTGCGAAAGTAGGAATTCCAGAGTTCCAAATTAGTCTATTCTGGGCGAAAGAGTTTCACTGTAAAGAAATGATATGTTGATGCTCCTAGATATATATTTCAAGCCAAAAAAATATTGATTAACATCTTTAGGAATCAGGTCCAAAACTCTCGCTGCTGCAAGGCATTTTCCTACTAGTCATCTCCTTCTTCCCATAATGGACTAATTTGGGCCTCTAGAATTTCATGTGCAAGTTGTGTTGTTGAATTGTTTTGGACTATGCAGAGGTGGTTTCAACTAACAACTATTCCACTTTCCCTGCAACCATTTGTGTCTTCTTCCTCAGGGGAAGCTTGTGAAAAATATCAATTTCGGCATAGGATGATTCATCGAGGAGAAAACTACAAAGATCTTGCATGTTGCGGATCTCGTGCCTGTGTTTGTCGCAGATACCTTCAATGTTTTGGCCTGGAGAACTGGGTCAAATTTCTAAGGATAGATGTACAATACTTGGTGTTTTCTTATTTTTTTAAATGCATTTGCTATTAAAAAATATTTTCCTTCGACTCTTCATTTGCTGCCTCTTTTCTGGGTTTAACACATGTTCTAATTGGCATGGTTCAGTGCTCTCGTACCTCTTCGATATTGTGTTTACTTAGATTATATTTTCTAAGATGGAACATGCAACAATTATATGCCAATTTACTGTGTGAATCCACCAGTTTTTTATGCAAACAAAAAAATGGAAAACCAACATTCAATTCTATTCGTAATGCAGATAGAACATAGCCATACCAATGTACAATGTTGCAGTAAAATCATTATTCTTGTTTCTAGACATGCAATTATTACGTTTTAGTGCTAACAACCATAATGCAAGAAGTTTAATACTTGAATTAATATGTTGCACTCATGGAAGAGTATATGAAGAACACAGTTACACTCACACGTTCCAATAAAATCTAATCTTCAACAAAGCATTTGCTAACAATTAGTAGAAAATGAAGTTTAGTAGTTAAGTTAATATGTTACAGTCATGGAAGAATGTATCAAAAACATAGTTAAACACACATGTTGCAATAAAATCTAATCTTCAACAACGCATTTGCTAACAATGAGTAGAACATCATGGTTTTGCAACAATGGGGCTTCTTTGAAACCAATTCGTTCTTATAAAAATTGTCTTATGCCTTTCTATTTTCCCACTCTTTTATTCCATCTAGTTTCTCTTCCTAGTTACTTAATCATTTTTCTCCCAAAAATTCCTTTCTTCGCAGATTCGTGGATTCACGCGTTTGCAATGACTGCTTCCCCTTTCTTTAAATTGACCCTCTATTGTTCCCTATCCCGCAACTGGCACCCATAGTTCTGCGATATAGAAATTGACAGCCAGGCTTGTGTGCTGGTCAGGTCAACATTACTCAGCGCGTGGGTGGTCTTGTCGGTTCACAGCTGCACTCGTGCTCTTTTATCACCACACTGACTGAACGCTTCCCCATTCCATACCCAGAAACTTCTCCAACCACGAATTCCCACTAGGCGATCTCTACATTGGACTTATGTTGTTCCATGGCCTGCGAATAGTACCGTCACTTCCACGATATACAAATTTGCAAACGTTGTTAGATCATACCCTCTTCTGTATTACAATCCACCTATCGTTCCCTCTTCCATGGTGCACATTTTTTCACTGAAAACTTCCAAGAAATACAATTTAACTGTGGGGTCCTCGCATCTTTAGTGGAACTATTGTCACCTGATTTTGAAGCCCGTCCATCCGCTTTCCATACTTCGCCATTTGTTCAAATTTCTTTGGCAGATCGTCGGTTTGGCGGGTTGAAGAAATCTTCAGTTCGTATTCATTGTTTCTTGTGCCCGCGCCCCTTTGTGATCTTATTGCTATGCATGAAATTAGCAATTTACCTATTCCATACTTATCTAGTTTGTCGGAATTCCACAAATATACAAACTGGCCGCTGAACTGCCCCATCGTGATCTCTTCCGTTTTACACATTTTGCACTTAAAAATTACGCAACATGAAATTTGACCATTCAACTCTCAGTTGTCCTGACTATCCCCGTAACCCCTTTTTGAATCCCGTCTGACCGCTTTTTAGAGCTTGCCATTCTTTCCTTTCTCTCTGCCATCTCAGTCACCTTCGCACTTGTCTATAATAAAAGAAAAAAAAAGTTATATATATATATATATACATATCTTGTTTCTAAATATGGAATTAGTGGCATTTAATTCTAACAGGTCATCATGCAGAAACCGTATAGAATGTCAATGATGGGAGAAAGGCTTGAGGGCATCTTGTATTGGTGCGCATTAAACCAAAATTTGCGGGGGGATTATATTATCCCTTCCGAGTGTTCATTTCAAAATCATGCAATCCCGTTCATGGCGTGGCCTTCACACGTTCACGAAACCTCCATTTCTTAATTTCTCTTCGCTGTACCCCCCACCTTCACATTTCTAAATATGTAATAAATAAACTTTACTACTAACAGTTCATCATGCACCACCATTACAAATTTTCATTAATCAGCAAAAGACTCAAGGAGCTTTCCCACTCATAAGAATTTAACCAAGATTTACCGAAAAGTTACATTATCGGTTGTCACTGTTCATTTAAACCATCATCTGCAGCAAAGAAACCTTCTCATAAACCTATGGCATCAACTCGACAACAGTTCTATGGAGATACGGTGAACATCTTTGGGCACGAGGACCAGAACTTCCACTAGTCCAGGGTATTTTCTTATTACTCAACCTCTGCCGCAGAGAACCAAGTAATTTGGACCTCCGGGAATGCTCATGCAGGTTGTGTCCCTGAGGTTTTTTACTGTAAGCACCTAGTCTCTTGGTGCGCTAATAAATTTATTACGGAAAAAAGAATTATTCCACTATAGGAACGCTCTTTTGTTTCTTTGTCACCTCAGGTCTTCCGCCAGATGATGAAATTGTCGGAGCCAACATTGACGTTCAGAGGAGAAGATTGCAAACAATTCCTATCAAAGCATAATAATGGATTGGACCTCTTGCCCCTTTTTCTGGAAAACCCGAATCTAGTTCTTGAAGATATTACAAGCAGGCAGGTTAGTTCATTTAGAAATCCATTTCGCGAAATTGCATAGCTATTTACAAGAATAATGGGACAGGAGTCCACAACTTCTGTTTCCTGCATGGCTCTTTATATTTTGTATTTCACAGTCAATGAACAAGCCATTTTTGATTGGGGCAGGTTAATTTCCCATGAAATCTCTTCCCAATTTTCAAGCTACAAAAGGGAAAAGAAATTTTATATGTTATCCTATTTAGTTTTTTCAATAGCACATTCCTGTCGGTTTCTGCAACTGTCTCTGTCCAAGAATGTCAACTGTGAATTCCACCCAGTAATGTTCTGGTACTAGGCCTTGTTCAAGCACAAGGCTTCCCATTGTTTTTATGAGGTTTTTAATGGCTTCCTGTCTGTTTTCAAATTTTTGTTGTTAGGAGAATATGCTCCTTGCTTATCTGAACAGGAAACTAGCTTTTTGGACAAGAAGGGGACACTTGAACATTTGGATAATTACACTGTCATAAGAATTTTTGGCTCCACGGAACAACCTACTCTCCTTCCATGTCACATTATGGAAAGAATGCTTGTTGCAGAAGTAGCACGTCAATACAGCTACTAGTTCCATTTGTTCCCAAGGAAGAAAAAAAAACAGTTCATTCCTCTACCTTGGAAAATAGGGAAGTTTGTGTTGAAAAACGTCAACAAAATTGATGATTTCACAACAAATTCTAGCATCTCCAACCTAAGATATGTTGAAGACATAAGAGGATTCGACCCCTATGATATTTTTAGACAACATTTACAAACACTTGGCCTCAACGATTTTTTTGTAAATAAACACTTGCCCAAAAATAGAGACAGTGGCGACAACAGTCCTACCTCTGATACCGACGATGTGTAGACAGTGCAAAGCTGCACTAAATTGTACACACAACAAGGGAAAGGCCCTAGTGACAAGAGTGTTCAATCCACAAATACCACTCCAAAAAGTACTACATCTCGGAGCATTGTTCCAACAGCCCATCATAACAACAAAGAAACCCAGAGTTCTTCAAACGGAGGAGGATAAAATGACCCTCCTCACTCTAAAATTGATAGTTCTCACAAACTTCCAGTAGAGAAGAAGAGAAAAAAAAATGCGGGGCAGGTGGAAGAATCGGAAATTCAAAGTGAGAACATGGAACTTGACACTGATCTGGATACCATGATCCACTTCCTTGATTAGCTCGGAGATGCCATCCACCATAGCCATCCAATGGACATATCCGTCACCGAAAATTTTGATGAAGATGAATCCTTCATGTTCCAAAGAGCTATTTTTGATAGCCGGAACAAAAAATTGATAATTCAGAAAAAAAAAATGTTAAAAATAAGAAAGGAAAATCTCATTCAGAGGTTGACGTTGCCAACATGAGGTCATCCCAAATCTGTCAACTTCACACCACAACCAGAGAAGCACTTCATGATTCCATTGGAGGTATTGAGACTGAGAATACCAGACTGAAGGAGTGAATCAAGGAATTGGAAGACGCTTTCATTCCTATGCCATTGCTTGTCGATCCTTTGGAAATAGACATGCCTGGCACCGCTACACCCAATGTAAAATCATCCTCCACCCTACTCGCATCCTATAAAGTATAAGTGGAGAACAATATCAAAAAAAGAGTGGAACTGGTTGCCGAGTCCTAGAAAATATCACAAACCATCACTTCCCTTGGAACCAGGGAACATAGCTTGCTTGAGCTTTTGCAGGCCAAATCAAAAGATGAAGAAAATTTCTTTTTAAAAATGGTCATCCCTTTTGGAAAGATTGTCAACAATATGACATAAACAAAAAGAAGAGAAGAAGATCTTCCATCAAAAAATCGTATCAGCTAATTGAATGCATGTTGGAAAGAAAAAGTAAAGAACCTGCATCTCATTGTTCAGTCATGTGAACAAGACATATCGAAGAAAGATATATTATTCACAAAGCTGTCAAATATAGACTTAGTCGGGAAAACCTACGACTTCCAATACCACCACTTAATCGCAAACTCCTTTCCCTTAACCAGGAAAGAGTTCAATAAACAGGTTGCTATGTTTAAGACCTTATCTCTGCAAAATTTTTACAACATCCTTCAATTTGATCAAGCTCACATCCATGACAGGCTAGTCAATTATGCAATACAGAATGAGGAAATTCATCAGGATCTCTCTAATCTTTCTATCGACTTCCGAGAATTAGAAAACGATCTTTTCAACATAAAAATATGGAATGAGATCAACGTCACCTGATGAGAGGCTACATTGAAGAATGTATCGAAAGGCAATTGAAACAGGCCGCTGACAAAAGGCAACAAGTAGTTTCTAGCATTCCAGCAATTGTGGAGGACATCCTTGAAACCACAGTCGTTGGCGACATCAATGAAACGACAACCACAAGAAAACAACCAAAGGGCTCATATGTACCTTCACTGTAAGTTTACTCATCGCATCTTTCTTTGTTTATCAACCTAGTTATTCCAGTTTCTTAAATACAGATGTATAGGAAAACACTTATACCTTTCCATTTATTTTCTTTTGCAGCTATTGCACTCTATCTTCTTTCCACAGTCTTGTTTCTTGTACGTATTTCTCTAATGGTCTGCGGGAGCCCCAATCCCACTCTACATGACAAATGCATTGAAATTCCAGTTTATATGTAACAGACTTTAATTTTTTTTTATATTTCAAAATTTCCAGTAGTATGTAACAAACTTTTATTTTTTGATAGATTTGAAATAAAAATGCATTTAAATTTTTATATGTTATAGAGTCTATTCTTATCTTTCACCACTCTATATGACAAATGCATTTAATTTTTAATATGTTACAGAATTTTATTCTTATCCTTCACCAGTCTGTATTGCAAACGCATTTACTCTTTTATATGTTTTTTTTGTAAATAAAGAGAGATAACCTTGTATTATATCATCATGAGTGTACATATGTATATCGTTTGGCGGCCACCTGTTCCGCCACATAAGGGAAACCAGAACAGGTGGCTCCAAACTATTGTATGACTATAATTGCATAGTTTCAGTTTACAAAAATTGGAGTGAAAGCTGAGAATTTTAACAAGAGATTAATTCCCCTTAACTAGCCTAGGGTATACTTCTTTCAGAGCCGCCATTTCTATGATGGTTACAAAATTGTAAAAAAGAGTAAAAAGAAAATCATTATTCTTTCTGAAAATGAGAATTGACATGAACCAGAGACAGGGGTGGGTCGCGTCAATCCTTTAGGGAACCTCGACATCCATGGACGGTGTAGGATGGTATGAACTTCTGCGTGTAGGTGGGGTATTGAGCTTGAGAAGGGGCATCTGAGAGTGCTTCGAACAACAGATCTAATCACTGATGGATGGTGCTTTGGCTGTGCGCTTGCTCATCCTGCCGCTATCAGATGTCAAAGAGAAGCTCCAAGTGCTTCACAGTGAGATGAAACATGTGGTGTTAGCCGTCGTCAGCACCGTCATTGCCTTCTTTAGCACCGACCTTGCCTTTGTCTTGCCCATCTCTTGTTAGTTGCCAACTTGGGGGGATTTCCTCCTCCACAATGCAACCCCCTTCCCACCAGTGTGGCTGAAAGTCGGAGGAGGTGGAGGGGATGAGAGTCATAGGGGACCCTTGCAAATGAAACAGGCTTGGGCTAGGATGAGGAGGAGGCTCAACCTATTCCACCTTCATGCCTGAATGGTGAGGTGACAGAAGTGCTTCCTCTTTGGCTATGTTGGGGAAAGTCGAAGCGAGTTGTGATGGATGAGGAGAAAGCTCAGTCGGGGACAAGGTTTTTGATTTGGGAATGCGTAAGGGAGGATGATATTGATTCTGGGGTGAGGTGGGTGGGTTTTCCTCTTTTGGAATGCGCAGGGTGGATTGAGATTTACTAGAGGGTCTGCGGGGTTGGCTGAAATGAGCTATCAAGGCTCTCTGAGAAGCTGTGAGCTGATTATCTCGAGTGAAGGCATATTTATTTCTGGTGGAATGCCTTGGCTTGACCTTGTCTCGGGGCATGGTGAGAACCAGGGAATGAGGGTGATGATGGTCTGAGGAAATACGGACGTCGCACTGGAGGTAAGATAAGAGGCTAGGAGGGCCAAGAAGCACATAACAGAGGTGGTAGCTATCAAACATCTGGTGAGAGCAGGCACCTTGGTCAATTTTAATGCCGCTGAGTGCCATTGAAGTCCCTCCCATCGCCATTTAAGGATGACGTGACTAGTTCAAGCATCTAGTACCAGTGGCCTGGCTGGAGCGCTCCTCCATGGGCTTTCGCAGGCGCACTGAGTTAAATCCACTATGGTGTATTCCATGGAGAGTTAATAGCATCGGGGGTGGTGGCATGGGGTATTAACTCTCCCCGCCAGCTGCTCCTTCCACCTGTCCCCCCTCTCTTGCCATCTATCACCCCATCCGGGTGTTTACTCTTTTATATGTTACTGAATTTTATTTTTTTATATATTTCAAAATAAATGGTGCTCAACAATGCAACCGTCATTTATTTATAACCCATGTTCACAAATGCATTTAAATTTTTTATATTTCTTATCTCCTATTAATTTTACGTCATCATATATTTTTATCTTTCACTAGTCCATATGGAAAATGCATTTAACTTTCCAAATTTATTCTTGCACTGTAAACAATTTTTTTACTTTCTTATATACTTTAAAAAAAAATAGGTTTGCTATATAATTTCAAAAAATAGATGGTGCAACCCTCATTTACTTTTGCCCCATATTTTGTGATATACATGTTGCACACAACATTTCCATGACATACATTTTTCACTGAACACTTCGTTTCATTTACAATTCGACCCCATTTTCCATAATTTGCTTTCTAACCGCCTTGGCAGGGACTGCGCTGCCACACAACCTTGTTTATTTAAAAAAAATCTTTGTATCTTGAAAAAAAAAATCTATATCTCCATCATTTGTCATATCATAAGCAAAATTTGACTATTTTCCAGATATTTTATTATGAAGTGACTAGTTACTAAAATGTCAAGGTTTAGCACCGACCTAATATTTTGAAATTATTCACTTCTTGAATGTAGCGATATA
>JASDQU010736626.1:43499-61338 GCA_032191745.1 Picea mariana
AGGAACATATACCAGATGCAAGAGAAAATGAATGCGGCTATGCCATTTATTTGTATATCAAATTGTTTGGTACAAAGGTCGATGGGTTCTGCTCTATGGAACCTTCTGGGAACTTACTTGCAGCCTGTTTAAGTATAGTTGGTTCTTGGTTATCTGCTTTGTCTATCAATTTGTATACTGTGGAACTCCAACTATTCTTTGGAGGAAACAAAACAATATAATTAAATTTTTTAGCCAACTGGCCCGCAGATCCGCCTGATAATATCTATGGCATTGTGACGCAAATGTACTATGTGGCTTGCTTTAGTAGATTTCCTTGATCGATGAACTTGGTCAAATTATTGTTCTGAAATAATTTGAAATCAACAAATATATAGTGTGCGAAGCGCAAATGTCCTATCATAGCAACAAGAGGCTCTTAAAATTCAAATTGCTCATTGTTTTGGCATTTTTGCTTATTCGATGAACTTAGCAAAATTAATATCCTGGAGTAATTTGAAATCAAAGAATATATATTATGTGGACTGCAATTGTGCTATCATATGAACAAGAGGGACTTAAAATTCAAATTGGTCCTTCTTATGTTTGCGGTGATAGAATTTAAAAAATAACTTTCTTTTGTTTGCTTCATTTTTTTTTAAATAAGCGATTTAACATCCTTTAATAATTTAATGTAATTCACTTGTACAATATCAATAGTTAATATTAATAATTTAGTATTTGAAATTAATGTTTTTAGATAAAGTTTATTTAGGATGAGCATCCCTAAACAATTGCAATCGTGAACCCGCCAAACGTGGAGTCCGCAAGTCCACCTGTCAATTTGTATATCGCGAAAGTCTAGGTGATATTTGCAGAACACGGAACAAAAGAGACTGAAAATTCAGCCCGGCAAGGCGAAAATCCATGATCCAAATAGTGCCCAAGTATGGAATGAGGGATCCGCATATGCTCTATAAAATTTCTTCCATACTTTCTAAAAGTACATGTTTACTATGTATTCGTCGTTTGTCGGAAAACTTTTATATCAGTCGCTTGACCAGATTGTACAAACTTTCTTGTCTAATTAAATTATGCAATATCAAAATTTAATATTAATAATTTAGTATTGAAAATAATTCTTTTAGATATGTTAGATAGTTGATAGGGATTAGCATCTATAAACAATGGAAAACTTAAACCCGCCAACCCTCAAGTCCATCTGTCAATTTGTATATCGCGAAACTTCGAGTGTTATTTGGAGGACGCAGAACAATGAAACTGCAATGTTGAGTCAGTCATCTTGCAGGTCCGCTTGTCAATTTTTATATCGCCGAATTGTGTGTTGTATTTTCACAGCGTGGAACAATAGAGGCCTAATTTTCATCCCACCAGGCCCAGAGCCCTCGATAAAAAAAATGGCTAAATATGGAATTCATACAGGATCGCTACAGGACAATAAAAGTGCAATGTTCAGCCAACCAGCCCGAGTCTGCTTGTCAATTTGTATATCGCAGAAGTCTGGCTGCTATTTGTAGGGCATGGAACAATAAAACCTCAATTTTCAGCCTGCCAGGCCGCGTACCCACGATCCAAAAAGTGCCTAAATATGGCATAAGGAATGCGCATATGCTGTATAAAATCTCGTGTCCATACTTTATAAAAGTACATGTTTACTATGTATTGCTCGTTTGTCTGAAAACTTTTATATCAGTCGGTCCACCAAAATGGACAAACTTTATCCTTTGCTTAAATTCTGCAATATCAATATGTAATATTAATAATTTAGTATTGAAAATAATGTTTTTTTATATGTTGGATAGTTGATAGGGATTGCCATCCCTAAACAATGGCAAATTTGAACCGGCCATCCCTCGAGTCCATCTGTGAATGTGCATATCACAGAAGTCCGAGTGCTATTTGGAGGACACGGAACAATGAAAGTGCAATGTTCAGCTAGCCAGCCCAAGAGCCCCCGTTCAAAAAAAGTGGCTAAATATGGAATTGATACGGGATCACTACGAAACAATAAAAATGCAATGTTCAGCGAAGCAGACCGCGAGTCCTCCTGTCAATTTGTATATCGCAGAAGTGTGGGTGGTATTTGTAGGACACAGAACAACAGACTCTATTTTCAGCCCGCCAGGCCGCAAACCCGTGATCCAAAAAGTGCCTAAGTATGGAATGAGGGATCCACATATGATTTGTAAAATCTTATGTCCATACTTTGTATAGAGACTCATGTTCACAAGTCCACCTATCAATTTGTATATCGCGGAAGTCTAGGTGTTATTTGTAGGACACAAAACAATAGATACTCAATTTCCAGCCCGCCAGGCTGTGAACCCGCGATCCAAAAAGTGCCCAAGTATGGAATGAGGTATCTGCATATGTTCCAGAACAACAAAAATGCAATGTTCAGCCAAACATCCCGTAGGTCCTCCTGTCAATTTGTATATCGCGGAAGTCTGGGTGTTATTTGTAGAACACAGAACAATAGAGACTCTATTTTCAGCCCGCCAGATCATGAACCCACGATCCAAAAGGTTCCTAAGTATGGAATGAGGGATATGCATATGCTCTATAAAATCTCATGTCCATACTTTATATAGAGAGTCATCTCCACAAATCTGCCTGTCAATTTGTATATCATGGAAGTGTAGGTGCTATTTGTAGGACACGGAACAATAGACACTCAATTTTCAGCCTGCTAGGCCGTGAACCCGTGATCCAAAAACTTCCCAAGTATGGAATGAGGGATTCACATATGTTCTATAAAATCTATTTGTAGGACACAAAACAATAGATACTCAATTTTCAGCCCGCCAGGCCACGAACACGTGATCCAAAAAGTGCCCAAGTATGGAATGAGGTATCCACATATGTTCCAGAACAACAAAAATGCAATGTTCAGCCAAGCAGCGCGTAGGTCCTCCTGTCAATTTGTATATCACAGAAGTTTGGGTGCTATTTGTAGGACACGGAACAATAAAGACTCTATTTTCAGCCCGCAAGATCGTGAACCCATGATCCAAAAAGTGCCTAAGTATGGATTGAGGGATATGCATATGCTCTATAAAATCTCACGTCCATACTTTATATAGAGAGTCATCTTCGTAATTCCGTCTGTCAATTTGTATATCACATAAGTTTAGGTGCTATTTGTAGGACATGGAACAATAGATACTCAATTTTCAGCCCGTCGGGCCACGAACCCGCGATCCAAAAACTGCCCAAGTATGGAATGAGGGATTCGCATATGTTCTATAAAATCTATTTGTAGGACACAAAACAATAGATACTCAATTTTTCAGCCCGCCAGGCCGCGAACTCACGATCCAAAAAGTGCCCAAGTATGGAATGAGGTATCCACACATGTTCCAGAACAATAAAAATGCAATGTTCAGCCAAGCAGTGTGTACATCCTCCTGTCAATTTGTATATCGCGGAAGTCTGGGTGGTATTTGTAGGACACATAAAAATAGAGACTCTATTTTTCAGCTCACCAGATCGCAAAGTTGCGATCCAAAAAGTGCCTAAGTATGGAATGAGGGATCCGCATATGCTCTATAAAATCTCATGTCCATACTTTATATAGAGAGTCATCTCCGCAAGTCTGCATGTCAATTTGTATATTGCATAAGTGTAGGTGCTATTTGTAGGACACAAAACAATAGATACTCAATTTTCAGCCCTCTAGGCCGCAAACCTACGATCCAAAAACTATCCAAATATGGAATGAGGGATTCACATATGTTCTATAAAATCTCATGTCCATACTTTATAAAAGTACATGTTTACTATGTATTGTTCGTTTGTCATAATACTTTTATATCACTCGGCCAACCAGATTGTACAAACTTTTTCATCTAATTAAATTCTACAATATCAATATTTAACAGTAATAATTTACCGCATGTCCGCTCCTGAATTTGTATGTCGTGGAATTGTAGGTGCTATTTGTAGAGAACATAACAATAGAGGCCCAATTTTTTGCCCGCTAGCCCTGGAGCTCCCGATCCAAAAAAATGGCTAAATATGGAATTAATACGGAATCGCTATGGGACAATAAAAGTGCAATGTTGAACCAACCAACCCGCAATTTTTCCTGTCTATTTGTATATCGTGGAAGTGTGGGTGTTATTTGTAGGACACAGAACAATAGAGGCTCAATTTTCATCCCGCTAGGCCGAGAACCCGCAATCGAAAAAGTGCCTAAGTATGGAATGATGGATCCGCATATGTTCTATAAAATCTCATGTCCATACTTTATAAAAGTACATGTCTACTATGTATTGTTCGTTTTTTGCAAAACTTTTAAATAACTTGCCCAACCAGATTGTACAAACTTTCTCGTCTAATAAAATTCTGCAAGATCAATATGTAATATTAATAATTTAGTATTGAAAATAATGTTTTTAGATATGTTAGATAGTTGATAGTGATTTCCATCCCTAAACAATGGAAATCTTTAACCCACCAACCCTTGATTCCATCTGTCAATCTGTATATCGTGGAACTCCGAGTGCTATTTGGACGACACGGAACAATGAAAGTGTAATGTTGAGGCAGCTAGCCCTCAGGTCCATTTGTCAATTTACAAATTCCGCAACATACAAATTGGCGGTTGATATCTGTCACTGAGATGCAATATGACCAATGGCCCTTCACATCTCATGGGTATATCTTCTGTCATTTTTCTTTTGTAACCCGCCCGACTGCTTTCCATACTTTGGTATTTCTTGGAATCGGTTTTTCCATCACCCCTGCCTCCGTACTTATTTCCAGATATGCAATAATTAAGCTTTAATGTTAGTAGCCATCCTATAGGAACTGTTAAGATTGTCATTAATGTCCGGAAATCCGGAGAAGATTTGTCATTACTACGAATTAAACTAAGATTTTCACACAAGTATGTTATCCTTTCCAAATATTTATTTGAAAGGCAATGCAATCTTTTTTTTTTTGCGCAGACGGTTTGGTCCTTCTAAGAAATTTCTAATTCTTAATCTCTTTTCACAGTCACCGCTACCTTCGCACTTTTTTCTAATTATGCAATTAGTGAGCTGTGATGGTAACAACTCATTCCACACGAACCCTGGAAACTGTCATTGATCAGCAAAAGGCTCGAGGACATATTCCATTGATACACATTAAACCATAATTTGCGGAGGGTTATATTATCCCTGCCTGATTTTCATTTCAAACATCATCTCGAGCAAATGAAAATTCTTAATAACTTCTGGAAACAGTTCTCTCCACACACAGTAAACACATTGGGGTATAATGGCCAAAGGTTCCACTATTCTAGGGCATATTCTTACTATTCATCTCCCTTCGCCCAGGAGAAAACAAGGAGATGGCCCTTGGTACACCGAGAGATACATTTCAAGCTAAAAAATTCCATGGAAACCCTGAATGCTCAGAGAACCTACCCACTTGCATTCATGGTTGTTGCAGAAGTTGATGCCGTGAATTCTGAGCCTGAAGAAGATGATCTGATGGAGGATGATATGACAATGGATGATGGCAATGCAGAGAATCTTCCCGCTCCTGTGCCCAAATTGAAATCAACCATAATGAACGGAACTCCCCGGATCGGTGATGGCAATGATGACAACACCAAAAGGAGTTTCAGAAAAGAAACCGATGGTGAACACAACAACCACTTTGCAGCGCGAAAGTAGGAATTCCAGAGTTCCAAATTAGTCTGTTATGGGCGGAAGAGTTTCACTATAAAGGAATGATATGTTGATGCTCCTAGATATATATTTCAAGCCAAAAAAGTATTGATTAACATCTTTAGGAATCAGGTCGAAAAATCTCGCTGCTGCAAGGCATTTTCCTACTAGTCATCTCCTTCTTCCCATAATGGACTAATTTGGGCCTCTAGAATTTCACGTGCAAGTTGTGCTACTGAATTGTTTTGGACTATGCAGAGGTGGTTTCAGCTAACGACTCTTCCACTTTCCCTGTAACCATTTTCATCTTCTTCCTCAGGGGAAGCTTGTGAAAAATATCAATTTCGACATAAAATGATTCATCAAGGAGAAAACTACAAAGATCTCACATGTTGTGGATCTCGTGCCTGTGTTTGTTGCAGATACCTTCAATGTTTTGGCCTGGACAACTGGGTCCAATTTCTAAGGATAGATGTACAATACTCAGGTTTTTCTTATTTTTTTAAATGCATTTGCTATTAAAAAATATTTTCCTTCGACTCTTCGTTTGCTGCCTCTTTTCTGGGTTTAACGCATGTTCTAATTGACATGGTTCAGTGATCTCGTACCTCTTCGATATTGTGTTTACTTAGCTTATCTTTTCTAAGATGGAACATGTAACAATTATATGCCAATGTACTGTGTGAATCCACCATTTTTTTATGCAAACAAAAAATGGAAAACCAACATTCAATTCTATTCGTAATGCAGATAGAACATAGCCATACCAATGTACAATGTTGCAGTAAAATCATTATTCTTGTTTCTAGACATGCAATTATTATGTTTTAGTGCTAACAACCCATAATGCAAGAATTTTAATACTTGAATTAATATGTTGCACTCATGGAAGAGTGTATGAAGAACGCAGTTACACTCACACGTTCCAATAAAATCTAATCTTCAACAAAGCATTTGCTAACAATTAGTAGAAAATGAAGTTTAGTAGTTAAGTTAATATGTTACAGTCATGGAAGTATGTATCAAGAACATATTTAAATGCACACATTGCAATAAAATCTAATCTTCAACAATGCATTTGCTGACAATTAGTAGAACATCATGGTTTTGCAACAATGGGGCTTCTTTGAAACCAATTTGTGCTTATGAAAATTGTCTTATGCCTTTCTATTTTCCCACTCTTTTATTCCATCTAGTTTCTCTTCCTAGTTACTTAATCGTTTTTCTCCCAAAAATTCCTTTCTCCATAGATTCGTGGATTCACGCATTTCCAATGACCGCTTCCCCTTTCTTTAAATTAACCCTCTATTGTTCCCTATCCCACAACTGGCACCCATAGTTCCATGATATAGAAATTCACATCCAGGTTTGTGTGCTAGTCAGGTCAACATTACTCAGCGCGTGGGTGGTCTTGCCAGTTCACAGCTGCACTCGTGCTCTTTTATCGCCACACTGACTGAACGCTTCCCCATTCCATACCCAGAAACTTCTCCAACCGCGAATTCCCACTAGGCGATCTCTACATTGGACTTATGTTTTTCCATGGCCTGCAAACAGTACCGTCACTTCCGCGATATACAAATTTGCAACCGTTATTAGATCATACCCTCTTCCGTATTACAATCCACCTATCGTTCCCTCTTCCATGGTGCACATTTTTTCACTGAAAGCTTCCGAGAAATACAATTTAACTATGGGGTCCTCGCATATTTAGTGGAACTATTGTCACCTAATTTTGAAGCCCGTCCATCCGCTTTCCATACTTCGCCATTTGTTCAAATTTCTTTGGTAGATCGTTGGTTTGGTAGGTTGAAGAAATATTCAGTTCGTATTCATTGTTTCTTGTGCCCGCGCCCCTTTGTGATCTTATTGCTATGCATGAAATTAGCAATTTCCCTATTCCATACTTAGCCAATTTGTCAGAATTCCACAAATATACAAACCGGCCACTGAACTGCCCCATCGTGATCTCTTCTTTTTTACACATTTTGCACTCAAAAATTCCACAACATGAAATTTGACCGTTCAACACTCAGTTGTCCTGACTATCCCCGTAACCCCTTTTTGAATCCTGTCTCACCGCTTTTTAGAGCTTGCCATTCTTTCCTTTCTCTCCGCCGTCTCAGTCACCTTCGCACTTGTCTACAATAAAAGAAAATAAATTTTTTTATTATATATATATACATATCTTGTTTCTAAATATGGAATTACTGGCATTTAATTCTAATAGGTCATCATGCAGAAACCGTATAGAATGTCATTGATGGGAGAAAGGCTCTAGGTCATCTTGTATTGATGCGCATTAAACCAAAATTTGCGGGGGGATTATATTATCCCTTCCGATTGTTCATTTCAAAATCATGAAATCCTGTTCACGGCGTGGCCTTCACACGTTCACAAAACCTCTATTTCTTAATTTCTCTTCGTCGTACCCCCCACCTTCGCATTTCTAAATATGTAATAAATAAACTTTATTGCTAACAGGTCATCATCCACCACCATTATAGATTGTCATTAATCAACAAAAGACTCGAGGAGCTTTCCCACTCATAAGAATTTAACCAAGATTTACCGAAAAGTTACATTATCGGTTGTCACTGTTCATTTAAACCATCATCTACAGCAAAGCAACCTTCTCATAAACCTATGGCATCAACTCAACAATAGTTCTGTGGAGATACAGTGAACATCTTCGGGCGCGAGGACCAGAACTTCCACTAGTCCAGGGCATTTTCTTATTACTCAACCTCTGCCGCAGAGAACCAAGTAATTTGGACCTCCAGGAATACTCATGCAAGTTGTGTCCCTGAGGTTTTTTACTGTAAGGACCTGGTCTCTTGGTGCGTCGATAAATTTATTGTGGACAAAAGAATTATTCCACTATAGGACCGCTCTTTTGTTTCTTTGTCACCTCAGGTCTTCCGCCAGATGATGAAATTGTTGGAGCCAACATTGACGTTCAGAGGAGAAGATTGCAAACAATTCCTATCAAAGCATAATAATGGATTGGACCTCTTGCCCCTTTTTCTGGAAAGCCCGAATCTAGTTCCTGAAGATATTACAAGCATGCAGGGTAGTTCATTTAGAAATCCATTTCATGAAATTTCCTGGCTATTTACAAGAATAACGGGACAGGAGTCCACAACTACTATTTCTCGCATGGCTCTTCATATTTTATATTTCACAGTCAATGAACAAGCCATTTTTGATTGGGGAAGGTTAATTTCCCATCAAATCTCTTCCCAATTGTCAAGCTACAAAAGGGAAAAGAAATTTTATATGTTATCCTATTTAGTTTTTGCAATAGCACATTCCTGACGGTTTTCGCAACTGTCTCTATCCAAGAATGTCAACTGTGAATTCCACCCAGTAATGTTCTGGTACCAGGCCTTGTTCAAGTACAAGGCTTCCCACTGTTTTTATGAGGTTTTTAATGGCTTCCTATCTGTTTTCAAATTTTTGTTGTTAGGAGAATATGCTCCCTGCATATCTGAACAGGCAACTAGCTTTTTGGACAAGAAGGGGACACTTGAACATTTGGATAATTACACTGTCATAAGAATTTTTGGCTCCACGGAACAGCCTACTCTCCTTCCATGTCACATTATGAAAAGAATGTTTGTTGCAGAAGTAGCACATCAATACAAATACTGGTTCCATTTGTTCCAAATGAAGAAAAAAAAATAGTTCATTCCTCTACCTTGGAAAATAGGGGAGTTCGTGTTGAAAAACGTCAACAAAATTGATAATTTCATAACAAATTCTAGCATCTCCAACCTAAGATATGTTGAAGACATAAGAGGATTCGACCCCTATGATATTTTTAGACAAAATTTACAAACACTTGGCCTCAATGATTTTTTTGTAAATAAACACTTGCCCAAAAACAGAGACAATGGCGACAATGGTCCTGCCTCTGATACCGACGAGGTGCAGACAGTGAAAATCTGCACTAAATTGTACATGCAGCAGGGGAAAGGCCCCAGTGACAAGAGTGTTCAATCCGCAAATACCACTCCAAAAAGTACTACATCTCGGATCATTGTTCCAACAACCCATCATAACAACAAAGAAACCTAGAGTTCTTCAAACGGAGGAGGATAACACGACCCTCCTCACTCTAAAATTGATAGTTCTCACAAACTTCCAGTAGAGAAGAAGAGAAAAAAAAATGCGGGGTAGGTGGAAGAACCGAAAATTCAAAGTGAGAACATGGAACTTGACACTGATCTGGATACCATGATCCACTTCCTTGATTAGCTCGGAGACACCATCCACCATAGCCATCCAATGGACATATCCGTCACCGAAAATTTTGATGAAGATGAATCCTTTGTGTTCCAAAGAGCGATTTTTGATAGCCGGAACAAAAAATTGATAATTCAGAAAAAAAAAATGTTAAAAATAAGAAAGGAAAATCTCATTTAGAGGTTGACGTTGCCAACATGCGGTCACCCCAAATATGTCAACTTCACACCGCAATCGGAGAAGCACTTCATGATTCCATTGGAGGCATTGTGACTGAGAATGCCAGACTGAAGGACTGAATCAAGGAATTAGAAGACGCTTTCATTCCTATGCCATTACTTGCCGATCATTTGGCAACAGCCATGCCTGGCAATGCTACACCCAATGTAAAATCATCCTCCACCCTGCTTGCATCCTATAAAGGATAAGTGGAGAACAATATCAAAAAAAGAGTGGAACTGGTTACTGAGTCCTGGAAAATATCACAAACCATCACTTCCCTTGGAACTAGGGAACATAGCTTGCTTGAGATTTTGCAGGCCAAATCAAAAGATGAAGAAAATTTCTTTTTAAAAATGGTCATCCCTTTGGGCAAGATTGTCAACAATATGACAGAAACAAAAAGAAGAGAAGAAGATCTTCCATCAAAAAACCGCATCGGCCAATTGAATGCATATTGGAAAGAAAAAGTAAAGAACCTGCATCTCATTGTTCAGTCATGTGAACAAGCCATATCGAAGAAAGATATATTATTCACAAAGCTGTCAAATATAGACTTAGTCGGGAAAACCTATGACTTCCAAGACCCCCACTTAATCACAAACTCCTTTCCCTTAACCAGGAAAGAGTTCGATAAAGAGGTTGCTATGTTTAAGACCTTATCTCTGCAAAAATTTTACAGCATCCTTCAATTTGATCGAGCTCACATCCATGACTGGCTAGTCAAATATGCAATACAGAATGAGGAAATTCATCAGGATCTCTCTAATCTTTCTATCGACTTCTGGGAATTAGAAAACGATATTTTCAACATAAAAATATGGAATGAGATCAACGTCGCCCGATGAGAGGCTACATTGAAGAATGTATTGAAAGGAAATTGAAACAGGCCGTCGACAAAAGGCAACAGGCAGTTTCCATCATTCCAGCAGCTTTGGAGGACATCCTTGAAACCACAGTCGTCGATGACATCAGTGAAACGACAACCACAAGCAAACATCCAAATGGCTCATATGTACCTTCACTGTAAGTTTACTCAGCACATCCTTCTTTGTTTATCAACCTAGTTATTCTAGTTTCTTAAATACAGATGTATAGGAAAACACTTATACCTTTCCATTTATTTTCTTTTGCAGCTATTGCACTCTATCTTCTTTCCACAGTCTTGTTTCTTGTACATATTTATCTAATGGTCCGCAGGAGCCCCAATCCCACTCTACATGACAAACGCATTGAAATTCCAGTTTATATGTAACAGACTTTAAGTTTTTTGTATATTTCAAAATTTCCAGCAGTATGTAACAAACTTTTATTTTTTGATAGATTTGAAATAAAAATGCATTTAAATTTTTATATGTTACAAACTCTATTCTTATCTTTCACCACTCTGTATGACAAATGCATTTAATTTTTAATATGTTACAGACTTTTATTCTTATCCTTCACCAGTCTGTATTACAAACGCATTTACTCTTTTATATGTTTTTTTTGTAAATAAAGAGAGATAACCTTGTATTATATCATCATGAGTGTACATATGTATATAGTTTGGTAGCCACCTGTTCCGCCACATAAGGGAAACCAGAACAGGTGGATCCAAACTATGGTATGATATAATGGCATAGTTTCAGTTTACAAAAATTGGAGCGAAAGATGAGAATTTTAATAGGAGATTCATTCCCCTTAACTAGCCTAGGGTAGACTTCTTTCAGAGCCACCATTTCTATGATGGTTACAAAATTGTAAAAAAGAGTAAAAAGAAAATCATTATTCTTTCTGAAAATGAGAATTGACATGAACCAGAGACAGAGGTGGGCCACGTCAAGCCTTTGGGGAACCTGGACATCCATGGATGGTGTAGGCCGGGATGAACTTCTGCGTGTAGGTGGGGTATTGAGCTTGACAAGGGGCATCTGAGAGTGCTTCGAACAACAGATCTAATCACTGATGGATGGTGCTTTGGCTGTGCGCTTGCTCGTCCTGCCGCTATCGGATGTCAAAGAGAAGCTCCAAGTGCTTCGCAGTGAGATGAAACGTGTGGTGTTAGCCGTCGTAAACACCATCATTACCTTCTTCAACACCGACCTTGCCTGTGTCTTTCCCATCTCCTGTTAGTTTCCAACTTGGGGGGATTTCCTCCTCCACAATGCAACCCCCTTCCCACCAGCGTAGCTGAAAGTCGCAGGAGGTGGAGGGGCTAAGAGTCGTGGAGGACGCTTGCAAATGAACCAGGCTTGGGCCAGGATGAGGAGGAGACTCAACCTATTCCACCTTCATGCCCGAATGTTGATGTGACAGAAGTGCTTCCTCTTTGGCTGTGTTGGGGAAAGTCGAAGCGAGCTACGATGGATGAGGAGAAAGCTCAGTCGGGGACAGGGTTTCTGATTTGGGAATGCATAAGGGAGGATGATCTTGAGTCTGGGGTGAGGTGGGTGGGTTTTCCTCTTTTGGAATGCGCAGGGTGGATTGAGATTTACTGGAGGGTCTGCGGGGTTGGCTAAAATGAGCTATCAAGGCTCTCTGAGAAGCTATGAGCCGATTATCTTGAGTGAAGGCATTTTTGTTCCTGGTGGAATGCCTTGGCTTGCCCTTGTCTCGGGGCATGGTGAGAACCAGGGAATGAGGGTGATGATGGTCTGAGGAAATACGGAGGTCGCACTGGAGGTAAGAGAAGAGGCTAGGAGGGCCAAGAAGCACATAACAGAGGTGGTAGCTATCAAACATCCAGTGAGAGTAGGCGCTTTGGTCAATTTTAATGCCGCTAAGTGCCATTGAAGTCCCTCCCATTTCCATTGAAGGATGACGTGACTAGTTCAAGCATCTAGTACCAGTGGCCTGGTTGGAGCGCTCCTCCATGGGCTTCCGCAGGCGCACTGAGTTAAATCCCCTATGGTGTATTCCATGGGGAGTTAATAGCGTCGGGGTGGCGGCATGGGGTATTAACTCTCCCCGCCAGCTGTTCCTTCCACCTGTCCCCCCTCTCTTGCCATTTGTCACCCCATCTGGGTGTTTACTCTTTTATATGTTACCGAATTTTATTTTTTTATATATTTCAAAATAAATGGTGCTCAACAATGCAACCGTCATTTACTTATAACCCATGTTCACAAATGCATTTAAATTTTTTATATTTCTTATCTCCTATTAATTTTACATCATCATATATTTTTATCTTTCACCAGTCCATATGGAAAATGCATTTAACTTTCCAAATTTATTCTTGCACTGTAAACAATTTTTTTACTTTCTTATATACTTAAAAAAAAAAATAGGTTTGCTATATACTTTCAAAAAATAGATGGTGCAACCCTCATTTACTTTTTCCCCATCTTTTGTGATATACATGTTGCACACAACATTTTCGTGACATACATTTTGCACTAAACAGTTTGTTTCATTTACAATTCGACCCCATTTTCCACAATTTGCTTTCTAACCGCCTTGGCAGGGACTGCGCTGCCACACAACCTTGTTTATTTTAAAAAAATATTTGTATCTTGAAAAAAAAATATCTATATCTCCATCATTTGTCATATCATAAGCAAAATTTGATTATTTTCCAGATATTTTATTATGAAGTGACTAGTTACTAAAATGTCAAGGTTTAGCACCGACCTAATATTTTGAAATTATTCACTTCTCGAATGTAGTGATATATAACATAATAATGCCAACTCAAGATTTGTTAAGTTGGAAGTGGGGCCAAGTGGTCTTCTTCAATCAAATCTGTTACCTTATATATCCACCTTAAACACGTGGTCAATTAATTTTGAAATGAGTAGTCTAAAGGTTTTTACCTTTTGGAAGTTTTTTGGTAATTTTTCTCATTTATATAATTCAAGTGTTTCATGAAGTTTTTCAACACACTGAATCCATTAATGCATCCAAAAATACAATTTAAACAACAGAAAATAAATATTTTGGTTCATCCAAAAATACAATTTAAACAAGAGAAAATAATTTTTTTGTCCAGATTTACATCACCGAATTTCGGTGTTAACCTTTCAATTACTCGAACTACTCTCTCACTATATAGGGATGGGTCTTCGTGGATAATGCACAGACTTCATGAAAAATGAAGCAAAGATGATGATCGTTACATTTTTCTGATTTATATTAGATCTAAGGAAAAGATTTGAAAAAATAATATTTTTTATTGAGTTTTGTGGTGGTATGATTAGGATTTATAAAATTGTTAATATGGGAAAGAATAATTAAATTTTGTAGTATTGTGATAAAAATTTATGAATATATTTATTAAAATGAAATTTAATACTAAATGATTAATATAAGAATAAATGATAATAATTATTATATTAATATAAAAAAAAATATCCATTTACATCAATATTAATAAAAGCCCAAAATAAGAGGTAATATTACTATGATCATGGTTTTTCTTATAATTAAATTTATTTAAAAATAATAATTTAAATCAAAATTATAATTTTTTAAAAATAAAAGGTAATATTACTATGATCATGGCTTTTCTTATGATCTTTTAAATTTATTTAAAAAAATAATTTAAATCAAAATTATAATTTAGTTTTGTATGGTTATAAATTCATAATATTTATGAAGAGGTATAATTTTACAAATACTTAGGCATCTATTTCTATTTTCATTTAGATGAGATTTATTATGTTGAGAAAATAATTATTTATTGATGGAAAAATTACTATGGACTTGAAAATAAATGTAAAAATGTCAAACTATAGAAATGGGATAATGAATGAGGTATGATATTTAAGAACATGTGTTTCCTCTTTGAAAGTCATATGTCTAAATCCAAAGGAGCGGGGTATGTACATCTTCATAATCTAAGTAGTCAAATCAATGCATGGGGAGGTCCCTTATCCCGCAAACAAGGAAAACTCATATGACAATATTTGATGTATCGCTATGCTATAACCTTAAAATTAGATTATTATTATTATTAACCAACAGTTTCTATTTAACATTTTAGTTATCCTAGTTATTTTATATGTCTATGAAGTTTGGTTTGACTTCTTCTCTCCTAAAACTTGGAATAAAACTAAAACTTAACAAGTCCAAAAATATTTTATAACCTGCAATTTTAAAAGTAAATGCAACATTCATTTCATAATTCTCTTCATTGTACTAGGATGTGCTTTAATGGAATCTAAAATCATGATTAAATATTTTACAATATAAACATAAATTTGTTAAATTAAGAAAGGGTATGCTCCACTTTATTTATTATAGTATGAGCATTAGTCACCACAAGCTCAAAAGAAGTTTGGCTAGAGATTTTAACACTTGGATTAACTATTATGATACAAAAAATGTCGATTAAATTAATAATATTGATAATATCAAAGGTCCATTAAATCATGATTAGATATTTTACAATATAAACATAAATTTGTTAAATTAAGAAAGGATATGCTCCACTTTATTGCTTATAGTATGAGCATTAGTCACCACAAGCTCAAAAGAAGTTTGGCTAGAGATTTTAACACTTGAATTAACTATTATGATACAAAAAAATGTCGATTAAATTAATAATATTGATAATATCAAAGGTTACATCTCTATGAAATTTAAATAGAAAAACTAGATTGACTAAGAGGAAGTTGAAATATTGTAAAGATTTTATAAATTCTAATTTAATTAGTTGAAGCTATTTTTAAAAAAATGTAAAAACAAAAATTTTAAAAATTCAAAGAGTTGGCGCTTCCCCTTCCCCTCCACCTTTCTTCCCCTCCACCTTTCATATAGACAAGGCATAATAGGTAAGGAAAAATAAAAATAAGTACTAGAAGTTATAACCACATAAGAATAGCCAAATAAAAAACAAGGAAGAAAGGAAACCCAACAACCTAATAGGGATAGAAAAACTACATTTACACCTTTAGTAGCATGAAATGAGGATGATGTTGACATTTGTTACAGTGATGTTGTCACTATTGTTCAAAAGAAGAAGAAACAAGAGAAACACAAGAGAAGCATACATGAGGATGTTTCCATTCCTAATGATCATGAACATTTTGTTGATTTAGATGAAACTATGATAAATCATTAAAAAGAGATAATTTTGTTGATTAACTTAATGAAGAATCCATGGTTATCCTTGAATATAATAGTGAAAATTCTATGGGTAGTAGAGAAATCATAGCTTTAGGTGATAATCTAGATGATGGTGTTATTAAATCAACAAAAGGTACAATTTGAGATTGATTGAGGAGGAACAACTTGGTTGACAATGGATATACATTTCAATTGAATATGAAGAAGCTTTACAAACCCATAGAAGGACAACAAGAGAAATTCCAATTAAAATGACAACGCTTTCATATTCACAACTTGAGAACATTAATGGGGTATAATCCATATGCACATGTGGTCGACTAGTTGGTTCTTGTAGACCCAAGGGAAGTTCCTAGTAGGGATGCATTTGATTTATCACTATTATGTGATTAGAAGAAATAATTCTATGGAGGTTAGAAGAGAATTGATGCAAGAGTATCCAAAAGAACCATCTTTTTAAACAACCAAGTGTGTCATTTATGATGGATTACATATACGAATGCGAGATTATTTTCATGGGATCATAACATAGATAAAGAGTATGGGTAAGATCATGAAGGTGGGTAACACTTTCGTGACAATCGGGTCTCAAAAATTCCTAGCGGCAACTTTTCAGTGGAAAAAATGTTGCTAGGAATTTTTTCGGTCGAAAATTTGCACATCAAATTGAACGGTGCCCTCGAAATTCATGTACAATATTTTTTGGATGAATTATTTTCTCGTGGTAAGCATAGTTTGGCCGAAATATTCTTACCAAGGGAAAATAATTCATCCGAAACACGTTTATTTTTAACGGATTCTATTTAAAATTAGGTTTCGATCGAAAGAATATTTCGGCCGAAAACCTAAAAATGGGACTGTTTGCAGGATATTGCAAATTCTCTCCATCTTACTTTATCTTTCGAGGTAGCAGACTCCTACAAATACTTAGAATTTAGTTTCAGAATTGATACCAACATTTTAAAAATTGAATCTACTTTCATTGGATATAATTTGTTTTCATTTTCATTCTTTTCATCTAATTTTATTTAATTTTATAAAAAAATCAGTACATGATATTTTTAGGTGAGATTATGATTTGGTGAAATGAAAAATCCATATCTCTAAAAATACACAGTGAAAAATTATGGAAAATTTATATTCATAATCCTTAAAATGTTATCTTCAAAAAGGTATTTTTAGATTTTACTTTAAGTAAAAATTAAGATAGATACAAGGTGTAGTGAAACATGTGTTTAAAATCCGCAACGTTTTCAGCTTGGTCAACTTAAAAAAATTCTAGAAATTATAATATTCATCTGTTAGATTCAAAATTATAGTCATAAAAAAATAGAGACTTTGTAGATTGTTTCAGTATATTTCGTTTCTTAAAAACATAAGTTTAGTAATAGATACATTGTTGTGGGAAAAAATAACTCATTATCATTCCTTTCATTTTTAAGGAACATACTGTTAAACAATTGTCAAATTGACATATCAAATATTAATAAAAAAAAATTGAAAAATAGTCATTGGAAAGCTAACAAAATTCTTCACAAGTTTTGTTTTTACTGTAAAGTAAAATCCTAAATAAAAAAAATACTTTTGTATGCCCGAAGTTGAAGAACTTGTGAAAATACAGTTTTTTTGTCATAAAACATGCAAAAGTGTTGTACCCATCT
>JASDQU010736626.1:61463-75743 GCA_032191745.1 Picea mariana
CCAATTGATGAGGAAAGTGTGAAACAAAAACCCCAAAACAAGTGATGCATTTAGAGCCATGGATTCTTATTTTTAATTGGCATTTGAAATTGGAGAGGCATGGGATTTGATTAATGAGATATTTATCTTGTAGTAGAGTGTTGGTATGAAAAAGTGAATGGTCAAAGGTCTAAGATCTTTGTAGTAAGCAATGGTAAGACAAATATTGAATTCAAGAATCACAACCACATTATCATGTGCAAGGTCGAGAGAATTATCATTGGAAGTCATGGATAATGAGTTTGAGAATTAAGTTTGTTAATTTATTTTGTCTTATATTAAGTTTATAACATTCATATTTTCTATTTAACGTATTAAGTAATTTTTTATAGATGTCATTATATCATTATAGCATTACATATTCTATTTTCCTAGTCACAAGGTTTAGACAAAAATATAAGAGAAAATGGTTAGGTTGTTGAATTAAGAGTATTGGGATGGTGCTAGGTGCCACTATCTAGACTCAATCTCTACAATAGTATAGAGACACTTTTTTTGTCAATTTATTATAATTATTTATTCATTTATAAGTTAATTTATTTCTGTTTTATTATTTTTATCCAATGAAAACCTCACAAGATCCGTACCCCTGCTCTTCCTCAAAATATCGCAATGGATGGTATCTCAACTACTAGAAATAACAAAAAGTAGTAACCCCGAGGGACTCAACTAAATTTGAACCTATGACTTATGGTCTCCCCATTGGCAACATGCCTCGAGCAAATTGCCCAAATGATAGATCTAACCCTTGGGGATAAATGTGTGGAAACATCGACACATCGCACCCTCAACCACTTAAGAGAGAGTGATATTATGGGTATATTTCTATTCCCAATTGGTCCAAGAAGGGAAAACGTGTCACTTGAAGGTTTTGTACTTGGGTGGGGAGGATAATGACTTCTACTCACACAATGTAATCATGGAGATCATAACCCAATAATAATTGTTATCAATGCACTTATCTCTCTCCTATTCATGATCCCCCAATGTTCGAAACATAGTCACTTGGCCCTCTTGGTCATGGATATAGGTGGGATAATCCCCTCCAACTCCCTACCCATCTCCATTGAAGCTCCAGTCTTCTAGTAATTGGTGGTTTCTCATTGCAAGTCACTCCAAAAAGTTGTGACTTTGTAATTCGTGAAGAAATATAACTCTACTCCAAAGGTGAAGTGACTACCATTAGTTCCACACCTTAAACCCGTGTCCCTTATTGAAAGATCTCTCATTGGACATTTTAGTGGGTTATGGCCCTTGCCCAGGGCTATGGATTAGTGGATGCATAATAATTGGATGACCATGATTAAAGGTAATCCTTCTTATTTTTTATGTGAATTGGGTCTCTTCACAGTTTTGTTTGAACTTAAGGAAGATGGGGATCTCACCTTCCATAGTGGACCTTAGTTCATGGGTTTAAGACGAACACACCTAAATCACTAGACCCTATATTTTGACCTTAAAGTTGATGTGCCATTTGAGGCCCCAATGTGAGGATTCCTTTCTCATTTTTCTCTCCATTGCTAGAATCATGAATCCTTAAAATCTACTAGAAATGCACTAGGGAGATATACTGACAATTTTAAACCCATATCTAACATGCTTTTCTATGATAGAATCTGTTTTTAGGTGGATATAGAAAAATGGCTTCTTGAAACCATAAATATCTCCATGGATAATTGGAATCACCTTTACAAACTTGACTATGAACACGTTCCTTTTAAGTTCAAATCTTACCATGAATTTGTCCACTTTACTTGAAAGACCGTATCCCCTCCTAAACAATACATAAAGAACTTTGTTAAGTGGTAGCAAGCTAAAAAATCCCAACAAAGATGATAGCTCATAAGGGAAAGCCCCCTTTGGTTTCGAATAACTTCTTTGTACTCTCAACTTTTTGTCTGAAGAACTTGAGCCTTATGTTGTGCCATCCCCTCCTTTTCCTTCCCCTTCCATCCCTTATCCTTATCTCATCTCCCTTCCACCTATTTTCTCTAAAGTTATTCCCCCTTTGATAACCTCTATTTATCTTAGATAGATCCTTCTATTGGAATGTTGAGAATCTTCTTTGTGCCCCTAGTTTCCTCTCCTAAAAAGATATTAGCCCTCCTGTTAGCACAAGATTGGTTTATACCTTAGCGTTGCATAAGTGGCGCTACCTAATATTTCACAGAGAACAAAATCTGCATTTCATCATTCATTTTGGCAAATGAATACAATTGTTATGGGATTTTTATTTGTTTTGGGGAAAATTTAAATTATATTGAGTTATTCTCAATATCCAAGTTCAACCATCAGAGCACCCACGGATTTATGCTACCGAATTGCATGCGGAAACACATTCGGGCGCTACCTACAGGCGTTGCATAATATTCTGGCAGAGGATAAATTGTGCAGAGTTATTCTGCCAGTTTTGAGTCACTAATTTAAAACTTGGGTTATGAGCAGTTGAGGATGTATTTTTGAAAACTGGAGGAGGTTTTTGTTCATAACATTCCAAATAACAAAAATCTCTCTCAGTTTTTCAAAATGTGTTTTGGTTTGAGAGATATTGGATATATAAGTAGGCATTGCGTACTCTGCACAATGGCGCTGCATACTAATTTCCTGTAGCGGTCATGGTTTTGATATTCGCCTTGTTGGGAGGTTGCCACATGTCAAGGAGAGTTCAAATGGATTCTCAAGGTTAAGTTAGATATCAAGGGACACCTGCACCTAATATTTAGCTCCATCAAAGGACTCATGCATGAGGTGGAAACAATTTATTAATGACTTCCAACAAATTCCTGAAAATCAACAGTTTGTTGGATTTTTGTCTCTTTGATTGTTGCCATCTATCTCCAAGGCTTAGAATCCAATGGAGGAGATGGGATTCTACCTCCTTAGGTTATTTGGATTCTATTTTCTATTTAAAGAGGGAGATATCTCTTGGAGAAAAGAGGGGGATGAGACAAGAGAGGCTAGAGAGAGTAGGAATAGGTAGTTTTCTGCGTGTGTTCATTTGTAAGCTTGTGGGCATTTTAGGATTGTAAGCATTACTGTTATTGGAGACTCATGAGAGCTGTGATTTCAGATTGTAACTCTTCTTTTATATTTCTTCTTATTTGAATATATTTTAGATTTGAGGATCAAAGGCTGTCAATGATTTATGGATCCCTAAGTAGTAGAGGATCTGTTGTATTTTGCCCATAAGTCATTGTTCATATTCAAGTATTTGTTGATTCATTAAATTAAGAGGATCTTTATTTACTAAACATTCTATCTTATGCTTTCCTTCTTCATTTCTTCCACCTATGAGCATATAATCTTGTTTTATGTTAAGCATATTTTGTGCCTTCGATGAGTGGGATGTTTGTGACTCCATTTCCCATTGGTGTAGCATACTAATCTGCAGCTTGCAACCCTCTCTCTTTATTTCTCCATCTTGCTGATCCACCTATTCAAAACCAAATTATCGTTTACATTCTAATGGGTGTTGAGATTACACTTTAGCAGTCAAAGTGTGACTTTTAGTGCTAACATTTTTGGTGTCGTTGCCTGGGACAGATTTGAGCATATTGAAAATCTCCTTGGGAAGAACGACACTTCACATCTCTAGATTTAGATGGTGACTGACGTTGAACACCTTCAAGACTGCACATTCACCATGGCGACTCCATTGTTCAGAATCTGTTGGTGACTCCACTGGGGATGAGGCAAATTAAATGGAAATGAAGGATATCATGGCCAGGAGGTTTGCCCCACTCGATTTCTCAGCCATAGATGGTTATCCACATCTTGTGCCTCAAATTGATGAATGGAAAGATCTGCTACCCAGATTTTATGAAGGTGAGAATGACAACCCTGTTGAGCATGTTCATGAATTTCATGTTTTGATGCAGAAGCTTGAAATTCATCATGAAGGTATATTGATGAAAATGTTCATGTATTCATTGGAAGGTGATGTGAGGCAATGGTATAGAACACTCCTTGCTTCTATTATTTCCTCTTTGAATGACTTTCATGATGTTTTTTATTCTCATTGAAAGAAAATTTATCCAGCTGAAAAACTTTTTGAGAATTGTTGTGAGGGGTATGCATCATATATTCAAGATTCAACAAGTGATTCCTATATCAGTGATGATGAAGGGGATGATTGTAGAGAGCAAGACTTAGATGATGAGTTTCATAATGCTTTTCCTAAATTTGAAGAACAAATGCATCATTCTGTCAAAATCTAGGTCCCCAAGAGAAAGATCAATATGGACAATCCATCATTTCCTTGTCTCCTCCTTTTCTCGATTCTTTAAGTCAAGAGGTCATCGTAGATTTAGATTTATTTTATCATGAGAATAGTGTTGCAGCTTGTCATGACCAAATTCATATCTTATAAGTCCCTCCTATTGTTAATGAACCAATGTGCCATGATTTGCCAAGTTTTGATGACTATGAGGATGTTTTCCCTGAGCAACCAATTGTCCCAGCTATTGTACTAATCCCCTCAGCCATTAATAGTCAAATGGTCATTGATTCACCTTTGTATGATGATTATGAAGATGACCTCCATGAAAAATCTATTGAATACCTTACATCAGAAAAGTACCCTTCCCATTAAAGAAAAAATAGATTGTTTCAACCCTCATGTCATATTTTTGTTGCTGAAAAAGAAGGAAAAGATGATAATCTAATTTTAGAGGGTGAAAAACTAAAAAATTGGGACCATAAGCCAAGCTATGATGAATATCCCTCACAATCAGAAGATAAGATAGAAGAATTTAGTTTCCCAATCACTTCTAATTGTGATGAACTGCCCTATCAACCCCCTATTCCTCTTGAAGACACAAGCTCAGTTTCATCAACCAGCCAAGATCAAATGCCATGTGATCAGATGAGAAAGGTTGAAATTAAAGAAAGACAAGCATCACTAAGACTTTTTCCTAATACACCTCATGACCAGGAGTGGACCAAGGCCATATGCATTGAGAATGAATCAGAAAATTAGCAAGCCATACAACAACCAAGAACAGTGGAGGAAGGACCTAATACAATACTTTTCCTTTTTACACAAAGCAATGTTGCAGGGGCAAGTATTGATGATGTTTTTCAAGATCCATTTGCAACTTTTCTGCAAGCAGAAAGTGGGCCTAGGATCATTGATTTATTCAATGAAAAGAGTATTGCCATAGGTTTCTTTGACGTGCCTTCAAGTAAGAATTATCTCTGGTGCTTAAAGAAGCACATTTCAAAGCTTCAAACAGTTGAAAAAATGATGAAATGGCTTCATTGGTAGTTTCATGTAACTTCAATGCTTCATTTTTCCAATAATTAGAGTAGGTGTGTGCAATAAGCTTTCTGAACAAGCATCATTTTCGTCATTTTGTCAGTTTCAGTTTTCATTTTCATTTAGTTTCAGCTGAAGGTCACAGATCAAAGCAGATTGTAGAGGTTAAAGGTTGAGAGCATGACTCCACAAGCCCAAAGGATAAGGAATTGGAACTACAAGAGTTCTTAGAGCCTCACAGGGAGGACTCTATCCCCCATGGAGCCTATGTTAGCACAAGATTGGTTTATGCCTCAGCATTTCATAAGTGGCGCTACCTACAGGTGCTACCTAGTATTTCACAGAGAACAAAATCTGCATTTCATCATTCATTTTGGCAAATGAATACAATTGTTATGGGATTTTTATTTGTTTTGGGGAAAATTGAAATTATATTGAGTTATTCCCAATATCCAAGTTCAAGCATCAAAGAACCCACTGATTTATGCTACCGAATCACATGCAGAAACATAGTCGGGCGCTACCTACAGGTGCTGCATAATATTCTGGCAGAGGATAAATTGTGCAAAGTTATTCTGCCAGTTTTGAGTCACTAATTGAAAACTTGGGTTATGAGCAGTTGAGGATGTATTTTTGAGAAATGGATGAGGTTTGTGTTCATAACATTCCAAATAACAAAAACCTCTCTCATTTTTTCAAAATGTGTTTTGGTTTGATAGATATTGGATATAGAAGTAGGCATTGCATACTCTGGACAGTGGCGTTGTGTACTAATTTCCTGTAGCGGTCACGGTTTTGATATTCGCTTTGTTGGGAGGTTTCAACATGTCAAGGAGAGTTTGAATGGATTCTCAAGGATCAGTTAGATATCAAGGGACACCTGCACCTAATATTTAGCTCCATCAAATGCCTCATGCATGAGGTGGAAACAATTTATTAATGACTTCCAACAAATTTATGAAAATCAGCAGTTTGTTGGATTTTTTTCTCTTTGATTGTTGCCACCTATCTCCAAGGCTTAGAATCCAATGGAGGAGATGGGATTCTACCTCCTTAGGTTATTTGGATGCTATTTTCTATTTAAAGAGGGAGATATCGCTTGGAGAAAATAGGGGGATGAGCCAAGAGAGGCTAGAGAGAGTAGGAATAGGAAGTGTTCTATGTGTGTTCATTTGTAAGCCTGTGGGCATTTTAGGATTGTAAGCATTACTGCTATTGGAGACTCATGAGAGATGTGATTTCAGATTCTAACTCTTCTTTCATATTTCTTCTTATTTGAATATATTGCAGATTTGAGGATCAAGGGTTGTCAATGATTTATGGATCCCTAAGCAACAGAGGATCTACTGTATTTTTCCCATCAGTCATTGTTTATATTCAAGTATTTGTTGATTCATTAAATTGAGAGGATATTTATTTACTGAACATTCTATCTTATTCTTTCCTTCTTCATTTCTTCCACCTTTCAGCATATAATCTTGTTTTCTGTTAAGCATATTTTGTGCCTTCAATGAGTGGGATGTTTGTGACTCCATTTCCCATTGGTGTAGCATACTGATCTGTAGCTTGCAACCCTCTCTCTTTCTTTCTCCATCTTGCTGATCCACCTATTCAAAACCAAATTATCTTTTACATTTTGATGGGTGCTGAGCTTACACTTTAGCAGTCAAAGTGTGACTTGCAGTGCTAACACCTCCCATTGAACAATTTTTACCTAGAAAAAGGATGCAAATAACAAGAGGAAGAAGAAGAAGATGAAGGAGGAATCCAGAAGAAAAAATACGAAAAAATCAACAAGGAAAGAGTGAAAGAATCTACCAACAAGGACATGAATCTTGGGGTCCTAATCAACATTGGATATTTCCATTAGTAGTGGCTCTAAAACTTCATTGAGTAGAAAATTAAACTTTTATATTGGAATTGTAGGGGACTAAGTAGTGAAACAAGGAAATAATCCATGAGAGACTTCATTCTCTTAGAATGCCCACACATAATTCTCCTCTAGGAATAAAAAAATTGAAGAAAGCACTATAATGGAATTAAAAATAAGAATTTGGAAGTGTAGAAATGGAATACATATAATTGATGCAGGTGCACCTTTTGAGATCAAACAACCATTGAGTCCTTTCAATATTATGTTTCTTAGCATTGGGTGTATACACTACTAGCTCTTAAATCAACCAGACAACAAATTCAATTCTTTAATATCTATGCCCTTATGTGCTATAGAGAAAAACATAATTTTTAGGTCTCTCTAAGGTCCCTTTGAGACTTCTTCCAATCTACATTAAGATTCTATCTTGTGACCTTAATATGGTTCTCTCCATGAGAGAGAAATATATGGGATCCTTTATAAGATATCCAATAAAATAAGTGGTAGACAATTTGATTATGGACTAATATTTGTGTCATCCAAAGCTCCTTTCTCCTAGAAAGCTTTCATATATCTTCTTTTGTACTCCCATTGCTAACATATCATCATACACCTATCCTTCTCAATCTCTAAGTGGATGAAAACTATGGAAAAATCCTATTTACATTTAACCCCCTTTGGCATCAAGAAATCTTCTTTGGTAGTTATAAAAAAGGCATGGAGCCTCCCAGTCTAAGAGTCTTTTTCCTAATATGTGTAAGATTAAAAAAACAGAGAAACCAAACAAAAGTTAAAATATTAGGTAAAGAAATTATTTTTCTCCCCCTCTAATAGAGAGAATAAATTTAGAAACACTTGGGTAATGTCTAGTCAACAATGGAATCACAATAGATCACTCCTTTATTATAGGAAAAGGAAAGAGATCTATCTAGGAAGTTTCATCAAACATATAGAAGGGAAGAAGAACATTATAGATTAAGGTCAAGAAGTTTATGGAAAAAATAAAGTAATAGAAACACAACATTTTTTCATAGACATGCCCATGAACAACAACTTAGAAATAATGTCCAGGGAATAAATATAGACAACAAGAATGAATTACCAATTTTCAGGATCTTTGCAATGCAGCTCATGAGAATTATAAGATTTTATGCATAGAAGAAGCTCTAACCATTGAAGAATCCATGCGAGAAACACTCCAAGTCATACCCACTTTGGTTACAACTTATGACAATCGTGCCACAATACAAAGCATAGAGGAGGAGTAAATTATTAAAGAAATCTAGGGCCTAGATCCAAACAAGGCATCAAAATTGGATGAATTCACCATTCACTTTTATAGGGCTTGTTTGACATGTTATCACACAATCTTTCACCCCAGTGTAAATCCATCTCAAAGGTACAAATATGAGTGTAACACGGAAGTGTTACCACTATTACCTAGACAACTACTTCCCTCTTTTTAGTGAAGGACAAATCCAACAAAAAGGAGGCTTCCCTGGTGGCACCTAGGGTTCCAATGGAAAGAAAGGCAAGTCTAAGGTCACTTATGTTATTACCCAATTAAAACCAACTTATTATGATATGAATGATGTTAATTAGATTGGTTACTCAAGGAAAATTCCATATTTAGATTTGTTCACTTTTAGGGTTATTTTAGAGGGTTTATTAAGTGATTATCCAACGAAAATTCATCCCAGAACAATCCAAATCTCAAATATACTAAATGATAATATAAAATTTCTTGAAATATGAATAAATTGTAGTAATAAAGAATAGTATTTTTCAGCCACTTAAATAGATTTTAAATGAGTAATTTTTAAGGTTAAAACAACAAGTAAGCCTATGATTAATGCACCTTGTTAAATTTGGAATTGTTATGGAACATAATAGTCAATAAATCCAAGTCATTTCACTCAAATAATGAAGAAATATAAACCAAGAAAGAAATTTTTACAAGCTAAATGATTTTCCAAGTCAAACACATGCAAAATAACCAAGATGTCTAGGGATTTTGTGGTTGGATATTTATATGCAAGCTACAAAAACTCAAATTTTCCCTAAAAAAAGTTTTTAAAAAATGGATTTTTTATTTATGGTTGAATAGACAAGAATAACTAGTGCTTACTTAATTTTTGGTCATATGGGGTCATCTAAGGTTGCTCTTGAAAAAATGTAGGTGAACCTAGGGTGATAGTTCTAGGGTTGTCCACTACAAACCCTAGAAAATACCCCTAGTAACATAGAAGCTTCAATATTATTCAAGGGGAATATTCTCCACTAGAAATATTGCAATGCCTTTGAAGAAGGGACCTTTCAAGAAAAGAGGAAGAGGTTGCACCACCAACATTAGAGAATCACATCCACACTTGCAACAATTCACAAATAAAATTCACAAAGATGTAAAGAGACCACTTACTCATCAAATCAATTTACGAAAAACCATTGATCCAAGAAAATCCATCAACTTTTAAAACATCCACAAGATATTATTCCAAGAGAGCACTCTAGCTAGCCATCCATAAAAATATCCATAAAGTAGACAAGAGTTTTCTTCACAAGTTCTAGAAATGAATTACAATAATGTGTGCTTCCATTTTTATAGAAACGGGATCTAATAATCCTCTCAATATAAAATAATATTCCCCTAGATTTAGCCTAGAAATAGAAAGTGACTTGTCATCCACAAAGTAAATGAGACTAAGTCAATATGAAAGTAGATTATGCTACATGTACATAAAACCCTCCAAGAGAGGAGGACATCCCACACATGATGAAGTTGACTAGGGTTAAAAGACTCAACGTCCCTCCCAAAGGCATGGTATAAACCTCAAAACAAGGTGAAATAGCCTTCCAAAGAAGAGTTTCCCTCAATCAAGTCAACATCTTGCAACAAAACGTGGGACATCCACATGTGTGAGGTGAAGAAGGACCAAATGAGTGGACTACTCCTCTAAAATTGCTCATATGTCCAAGTGAGATGTCTCCAAGGTAAGAATTCATCCTAATAACATGAAAGTGACCTCCACAAATAATGGAATGACCCTCTCAGAGTCAAAACGAATCCACATGTGCTCAAGCGGCTAGTAGATGTGTTCTCCAAAGGGGTTGTCCCTTTCCTAAAGTGAAAAATAGCTCAAAAGATGATGATAGAGGAGGGAATTCAAGAATTTTCAATGTGGCATGTCAAGAGAGTGGCCATGCATGTAAAAATATTCTGCAAGGGCCTTATATGATGTGACCAAAGGCTTGTGATACATGTGTTGCCTCAAGAACTATGAAGCTAATTGAGGAAATGTGAAACTGCATGAGCAATTATAGAATCATCTTCAGGAGTTTGAGTCCAAAGTGTGTGAAATACATAAGATGGGGGTCCATTCTTAGGCATAATATAAGTGCTCTTATATATGTGTGACAACCTTTACAACATGAGAAACACTTTTACATAGAAAGGAGTGAGTGGGACTAAAGGTTCCCCTAGATCATGTATCCTAATAGATCCATCTCAAGACCTTGCATACCTACCTAGGCCATAAATGATCAATATGGTGCCAACTTAATTCCACCAAGGGGTATTTAGATGGTGCCACAAGATAAAGGACTATCTTGAAGATGGGTACTAGAAGGACAGGCCATGACCAACTATAAAAGGGTTTGGAGATACCACCTAAGTCAAAAACTTTACAGAGATCATCTAAGAATGGCCCAATACAATACCTGAATACAACAATGGTCACACTTATGGCTCATCTGCTGATTTGTGATTAGAGTCATAAGTGAAAAGTATCCTCTAGTCACCCCTGCATGTTAGGGTTAATGAGACCATAATTAGACATGACCTCTACCAAATGCTAAATGGGACCAAATGGAAATCAAAACTGGGGGAAGGGGTAAATTCATCCTTTCTGGTGCTAATTTCTAAAAAATTCAATCCCACTTCTTTCACCAAGTTCCAACCAATTTATATTTGTAATGGCTATTGCAAAATCCTAAGAATTTTTTTGGAAAATAGGTTGAAATGATTTGTTACCTAATCTTATATCATAGAATCAAAGAGGATCTGTAAAGAAACAATAGATAACATATAATTTATTTTCTTGTCTAAAAGGCTATTCACTACAAGAGATCCAACAAGGAGAAATGAATGGTTATAAAAATAGATATGGGAAATTCCTTTACACCCCAGTTCATTGGTTGAATCAAACCTTTAATTCACTACTACATTACAAGGTTGCAGCATCATTCTAGCTTTCAAATCCTTGGTGATCTAAAAATACCAAACTAGTTCTAATACCAACTTGATTCGAAATTTCAATAAAACTCGGATACCAATTCAGTCCGAAAATCCTTAGATTCCAATTTATTCTTAAATACACATAAACATCTGACTAGATTCAGTAAAATGAAGATCACTTGACTATTTGCAAAATATTATGTGTATGTCTTACTTATCCACAACCTTCATTAACACTGATGAATAACTTGAAATGTAAATGAGATAATACAACAAAAAATAAAAGAACTAAAATACACATGTGATTGACATACATCTTTGCATCTACAAAGTCCCTTTAAATAGCATGATTGTTCTTCATCATCTCAAAATTCTAAAATTACATTACAATATAGGCTTACAAAAACACAATTTTGAAGACACTTCGAAAATCCACTGCTCAAATAAAAAAACAGAGTGCATCGTTGAATTCCTGGTGAAAAATCGTGCAAAATTGATATAAAATACTTGAAATTCTGTAAAGGTGCCCCTTGACACACTTTACGGTGTTACCTCAAGTGCCTTGTACCTTCGTGATGTAGGAGCATCGTCATCAACATTCATCAAGATGATTGGAGGACAACTCAACATCAAGCTTGCTTTCAAACTATTTGGAAACCCAAGGAGAGCCCATCATTTTAATATTTTGAAAAGATTGTAATTAAAAGAGCTTTTAATGTTTTGAGGCTTGGGCCATTACATGAGATCATTGAAGATTGTAATGTCTTTAATGAGTTGTAGGAGTGTATAGATATTGAGAATCGAATCATATCTAGGTTGTAAATATCATTTATTGTAATAAGCCTTAGTGGTAGAATGTTTTAATTGTGATATGATAGCACTAGAATAGTGGGTAGGAAGGCTCGAGAAGCCCCTCCGTGCATAAGTATATGTAATCTATGCCCAAATGAGGTTGTTGAGGATTATTATTGTTGTTGAGAGTTGTGGAAGAGCTGAAAGGACTCTTTGTAAGAATACTTTGTTGAATGAATATAATAGGAGAATGTTACTTCCTGATCTATGTACATGTTTTCCTTTGAGTAATTGGTTAATGTCATGTTATTTGTTTTCTGTGTTGTTATGCGTGTGTGTGCATTTTATGGTTAATTGAATGGATATATAGTGTTATGTAAGTTTCAATTGTTTCTCTTCTAAAGCACTGGTGCAAGGAATGCACAGTAGCCATGCAAGGAGTGCAAAGGAAGATTCATTTTCAGACTCAGAAGCTTAGAAGAGATAACATGACATTGTGCAGGGTGAGTGCAAGGAGTGCACATATACTCATCTAAGTATAAGATATCGAGAATACCCTTGCAAGGTGTGAATAGGGCCAAAACTTAGTCAAAGTGTTGAAGAGTCTCGAAGAAGACGGACGTAAGGAGTGTGTGGGAATATTTTCCAAAAATCTCTAAGTATCGAGTTTTCATAGGAGCGTAAGGCGTGCACAGAAGACCCAAATAATTTGAGTGTTAAAGCTCGGGAGAAATAGTGAATAAAAGTCTTTGAAGGGAAACCCTTTTCAATTTCAAGGTCGAGTGGATGAGATCCACCCAAGGAGGTGTTAAACATTTCCTATCCATAAGATCTGGGAAAGTAGCATGGGTGTTAACCCCTGAAGTCCTTCGGACTTCGCGTATTTAGAGGTTTCTGTGCGTTGTGTGCAAAGGAAGAAAGTTTCCTGAAGTCCCAGGAACTAGATAAGATCTGGATCGTCCGATTGTGGGGACATGTGTCCACAGATCCAAAGTAGTTCGGAAGTCCGACTATCTATAATAGTTGGAGTGTGATTGTGGAAGTGTGCAAGCTTCCTGAAGTTCCGAACTCCAGAATGAATCCTAACCATCGGCGCAAAGAGCCACGTTTCAGTAGATCTCAGAGTTTAGAGATTTAGTAATCTGAAGGAATAGAGGCATATTTCATTTTGGGTTGAGAACTCCTGAAGGCCGGAGTTGATCTCAATTGTTGGTCAAGGAGGGACACGTGGAGAGAATATATAGCCTCCGCTAGTTCGACGTTCATAGGTTGTGAAGGGTTGGGTTGCAAAGATACTCGAAGTCTCGAAGCTTGGAGTGTAGAGTAAATGAATGCCCTAGATCTCAGCATTCATTGGGAGTCGTAGATCTTTGTCATAGTTTGGAGTTTGTGAGTTTGGTAGAATTGTGTGTTGGAGTGGGTATACTCCCCAAAGCCCGAATTCCCGAAGTGTCATAGTCCACACCATTCAAGGGTAATTTCCCACAGACTTGGCTCTAGGTCACGTGGATTTCCCCATGTGGGTAAATAGACCCTCGTGAACTTGAAATTGCATGTAGGATAAGGGTAAAATGACTGTGGTATAAGAATTCTAGGTCTCAGCAAGAGCTCGAGAGTTGATTCGACTCCATACTGTGAACGATCCTAGACCGGGAGGTCATGTGAGCCCCAGGAGGTGGTGGGGGTTTTCATCACTTTGACACACATTACGAGGAAAAAATATTCATAAAATTGTGTATCCTTTCATTTGAATTCATGCCCAATATATAGGGCGGCCTCCAAAATCGTACTCGAAACAAACTGTAGCTTCATTACTAAATTAGGTGGAATCTCTTCTAAATGTGGAACCGGTGGCATATTGGTTAAAAACTCCCGCTATTCTAGTGGAGATCTGGGTTTGATTCCTGTTCCATAACATATTCAGTGGTTTTTTGTTTTAATATATGGTTATATATGTTATAACCATATTTTATATGGTTATAACATATATTATATGGTTATAACATATATTATACACGTGGGTTTCATTTTAAATCCATTGCATTATTTGTTACATAGTATATATATATATATATATATATATAT
>JASDQU010736626.1:79674-94756 GCA_032191745.1 Picea mariana
TTACCCCTTTGACTTTTGACTTTGACCTAGGTGACCTGAACTTTGGCTACTCATAAATTTTGCATATGAACTTTGTTTGACTTGTCATTTGCATCGTTGGAAAGTTGATGACGAGCTCTATGCATTGATGTTGTTTACTCGATCATTTGAGATGGTTGAATTTTGAGCTTTCATGAAGCCCATGGGACCTTTGTGAGCATTTCAGATCTTCCTTGACCTCTATGAGCATTCCTTAGATCCTCCTGGACCACTTGATGAAGTTTTTTTTATGTTTCACATCAGATTTTCACATTGGGATTTTGAGTCACAGTTGCATCATATTAGCATCATATCTACAACGATTAAATTAATTTTTTTTTTGTGTGTGTGTGTTGTGTTTGCATATTGTTGTGTTGATATTACATCACGAGAGCATCATTAATGTGTCATTCATGCATCACTCAAATCGATTATGCATCTCTTGAATCATTTGTGTGTTTTATTGTATTGAAATTAACATCTTATTCATAGATATATATCATTGTGTTAGTGTTGTGATAGGTTCTTCAATAAAAAAATTACAATTTATGAAATTGTTGTCATATTTGCACATAATTTGGATGTCATTCTTCTAGGGAGTTTCAACTAAACATTGAAAAGAGTGCAATTTGTAGTCCTTGATCATCACGTGAGGAATCACAAGGTAACTATGAAGGGAATGATATAATATGATGTGAAAAATCATGAGGTAATTGTTAATAGAAAGATATAGAACAAGAGGTTCCACACACACACACACAAACACACACACACACATGTGTGTGTATTATAGTTTCGATTATAAATTCCACCTAAATGGAATGGGTATATTACAACAAAGGATAATACATGCATTTGTATGAAAACACACCATGCTACTACTCCATGAAACAAAATTGCATCCAAGTAATTATGCCACCATACATCCTCCTTGAAACTCATCTCTTCTCTTCAAAGTTCAGGATAATACATTACATTGAAGAGGAAAAACAACCACCATCAAGTTGTTGTTAAGTACCTAATGTTGTGATATACCACCTAGTTTAGATTCATGCTAAAGGATTCTTCCCTATCAACTTATTTGATTTATGTGGGCTTGATAAGACCTTGACAAGACATACTCAATGAAATATCTAGGAATAAGGGATTCATTTTTCTGTCCTTGCCCTTCTTTTCTTCACCATCACCTTTGAATTCACCACTACCCTTGTTATCAACATCCCGTCCTTTTTTCTTTCTCCACCATCCTTATTAGCCCCACCATAATGACATTCCTTCTTCACTCCATTTTTTTAGTTCCCCATAGCATTTTCTTCCCCTTCCTAATCATCTCCATGCTTCCCAAAATCCATATCTCCTTTTCAAAGTTCAGGCTAATATATCACACAAATGTTTTCATGGAATATGTTTCAAGAATGGGCTAAGGGTTGGTAGCTAATAATGTATTTTAATGCAATAAGCTCACTTACCTTGATAAAATGGGCACTGTTATCGCACAGTTTGTAGCTAAGTCAAATGGCTAGAAGAAGGAGGTCCAAACTAGCGTAACAGGAACCTATCCCACCCAATGTCACCACGATGGGAAGGTTCTTTCTCTTTAGGGAGGTGAGGCCCAGGGGAGACGTCCCCGGTGACCTGGGTTTTTGAAGAGGCAAAGGTTTTAAAAGGACAAAGGTAAAGTTCCCCCTTCACAGACCACCACCAAAGCAAATAGTCCTGGCTAAATAGTCAATAATAAAGTGAATTCCCAATGAAGAACACATGCCTGGAACAAAACAACAACAAACTAATATATGCAAGCTATAATTCAATGGGTTAGTACTTCATAAGATTATTTGACAAATGTATATGAACAATATAGCAATATATGTTGACGAAGTCAATGTTTATCAATAGCAATAAAAGATATAACACTTCACCAATAAATATTGGAACAATGTGGCATTCAAGGTAACCAATCAACATTTCATTTAGTTAATGCCTAAACCACCATTCAATTTCTCTTAAAACAAGACGTTGTTACATAAAGATGAAATATTCAAGTGTGATGTTAGCAACTTAGGGTTAGTAGGCTAATCTAGGCTAGGGTTAATGTAGTTAGGGTTTGAGATTTAAAGAGTTTTGAGAGTTGTTTGATCAATTTCACTTCAACACTGGAGGTCTTAGATCAGTGCCTTAGGGTTAATGGAGTCAATTTAGTGGAGGACGCAAGGGTTGAAGGAAGATGGCTAAGGACTAGAAGGAAGAGTTCTGAAGTGTTGCTATGGCAGGGCCTCAGAATCAAATCCCTAGGGGAGAGAGGCTCACTCCAGTGTTGCTAAAACAAGGCCTCGTGCTCTCTCCTCCTTCCTTAGGTTGAATTGGCAAAAATGGCTAGCATAAAGGATGAATCAAGACAAGAGAGTGAAATGAGGGAGAGTGTTGCTAGAGCAAGGCTTTATCATCAAACCCTAGAAGAAAAACGGCCCTAGGTGTAGATAACCAAGGCCTGGGACGTCTCCTCCTTATTGACCTCTAGAAAGTATGGCTAGCAATAGGGGAAGAAAAGGAGAAGAGTGTAGCAAATGCTAGGCTCTTTTCCTTCTTCAATGGTTGAAAAGTTTCTCTTTTAGGGGACTTGAGACAAGGACCTACTTGTGTGCTTATGTAGTGTCCCCAAGACCGAGCCCTTTGTAAATCTAGTTTATGAAATGAATTGTAAATATGTGTTGTAGGCTGGTGAGCCAAGTTTGTATAAGCCTGTGGATTATGTGATTGTTAGGCCAGAGAGCTGAAGGGTTGTAGGCCAAGGGCCTGATTTTGTATCTATATGTATGCAACACATTAATAAAATATAAACACCGTCGTGTGCAGACCGGCCATGATGAATGAGTGATGGGGGACTGAGCTTCCACAGAGTGGGCAAGGAATTAGGGGCTGGAAGGTGGGAAGAGGGGCTAAGTGTTGAGCCTAGGGGCTTAAGTCCTTGGGAATAATATTTTATTATTATTTCAAAAAGCCACGTGAATTATGTTGAATGTGATGTTTTATCCTAAGTTCTTGGGGAAGGACGAGGGACTGCCAAATGGGAAGGAATGCATGCTGATGAAATGCATGCAGTTCCATGGGTGACAAGTGTCAACCCTGGTGCATGCAAATAAGAAGTCCGATATGAACCATGAGAGGGGTTCCTCGCCCATTCCACCCGACTACCTGAGCGTGTGCAGAGCTCTGAGCAATACGATCGAACCGAGCTCTGCAGAGAACCCTTGTGCTTCCTTATGAGCCAAAAAGCCTGTGTTTGGCTCTGAAAAAATGTGTATATCCTCTATTCTGAAAGCTGTGAATCATGTGTTCGTTTCTGAAAAGGTCGGGTTCACCCTCTCCATTCTAATCCATGGAACCTGTGTCATTCCCTGCATGGATTGTTTGTCACACATTCCGGAGAGCCAACACTATGAGACCTTGCACCATTGCTAGGCCTATTTGGGAAGCCCGTGTTGTTTTTCCAGTTGGTTGTGGTGGCCACGCAAAGCTGGACTATGCGTGGCTTAATGGCCAATGCAAGTTTTGATTGAGCCTGTGTATGACCTCTCTCCAGGTGAGGGAGGTGACTGTTGTTGGAAGAGGCAGGTTATCAAGCCTGTGAGCAATTCTCTCCAAGTGAGAGAGTTTGTTGGGAGCAATTCAGGCTCTGAGACTTCCTGATCCGGCCTGTTGTCGAGACCCAGAGAGGGAGGTTAGCATCGATGGACTGTGCTTGTGAAGGTGTATACTCCCGAGCGGGACAGGCATGTGGGGAATGAGAGTCTGGTAGTAGTGGGCATAAGATGGCATCTTGGGAAGAATCCTTCCAGTTTTCTGTGTTGTTTTCCCTGTAACCTCAGCCTAGCCTAGGATTCCTTACCTTAAGGTGGAGCTTAGTGCCAGCTCGGGGGTGACCCACTACTAAGCTGATGAGCAGTGCAGTCTAAGGCTGGGAGGTTCGTGGAAGGCCTGCACGTGGTTGGTGGAATCTACCACTGTTTCGAAGATAAGTATCAGATGATGTTTATTCATGTATTCTGTTGTGTATATCAATTTAATGTTAATGCTATTGATTGTTGATTATAGAAGTAAATCTTATGTTTACTCTGAGTTTAACTGTATTTCTTGATTAAATGCATGTTATTACTATAATTTTGGTATGAGCTATGTACAAAGTGGTGTTATACTTTTGTTTAAGAGGGCTTAAGCCTTGGTAACATAAAAATGTGGTGTTACAAATTGGTATCAGAGCCAAGGTTTCGACACTGAGCCTAGATGGGCCAGTTGAGTGGTCTTTGGACCGAGGTTGAGAGGAGAAATTGTGTCTGGAGGACCAATTCTGGACCCTGGAATGATTCGGAGTGTCAACGAGTTACTTGACCATGCCTACAAGATTAGGAGGTATAGCGGTGTTGAGAAACCGCAACTCGTGTGGTATATGGCCACAGGGAGAGAGGACTCCACACTAGAAGTGATGGAGCCTTAGGATCTGTTCGAGAGGGAAGTAGAAAACCCTCGTGACCGTCAGATCAAAAAAAAAATGTGCGCAGGGTTTAAAAACCCCTTGGAGTTGCACAAGAGCGTGGGGAATCATGATACGCGAACTCCCAAAAACCCAAAAACTTGAGAAGATCTACATCATAGATCTGGGAGGAAGGCTCGACAGTTAGATCATGCGGAGGTGCACTCGAACCAGTCATGAAAACCTTTCCGAAACGTTGAAATGATCTACACCGTAGATCGTAGGAAGGGAGTTGACTATCGGATCGAGTTGACGAGTAAACCGTAATTTCAGGATTTCGGCAAATGGAAGTTCGAGATGTGGGAAGCACAGACTCCCGATGCCCGAAACCCCGAAACGCCGAAAAGATCTGTGTCATAGATTTGAGAGGAGACCTAACCGTTAGGTTTTTTTTTTTCTTGGAATGGACGTGAGTAAATGGATGTGTACCATGTACCAGAGAATTGAAAAGACAGGCGAGAGTGGTGGGACCCGATGATGTCACTGATGGTGACGTGGACCCTCTGAAACATACCATGCGCCACTATGGTTAAGGGAAACAACTGTGATGTGGGCCCGGAGAGTAAAGTGAACCAAAATTTTGGATTTCAGGGATTGTAATGAAAAGGAGTTAGAAGTCACTGCATAAGTGAACTTCCGGGTTCTGAGAACCCAAAGTCCCGAAGCCATCGGAGACTGAAGAACCATAACAGTTTTTAAGGGCAACAACTATGTTGTGGGCCTGGAGAGCAAGGAAACCGAAATTTCAAATTTTGGGGATTGCAGTGACAAGAAGTTTGGAGTCATTGCTTCGTGAACTCCCGAGTACCGAAGTGCTGAAATCCTGAAACATCTACCATAATTGGCGATAGCTATGCCGTGGGTCTAGGGAAAAGAGGTCGGAAGTTCGGGAATCGGGATTCAGAGAGAGAAGTGAACGCAAGAAACTCTGGGGAACCAAAACCCCGAAACAAGAAACCCCGAAGTGTCAGAAACCCTGAGAGGAGAAGAAGATCGAGGAGTGGTAGCAGACATTACCATCTCTCCCCGAAGCATTCTGGCAAGGAAACACACAGTATTTCAAGCCCGTCCCTTACCAGAAAACACTGAAAATTTGGAAAGGATGAATTTAAAGGGGAGATGAACAAGATCAAGCCTCCAACGTTTGATGGAGAACATAAAAAGGAGGAAGATGCCAAGACATGGTTGCTTGGCATGAGGAAATATTTCCAACTACAGAATTATTCTGCCCATGCAGAAGGAAGAATTGCAATGTATCAACTGAAAGGAAAATCATCCATGTGGTGGGATCAGTTTGTGTAGGTGCAACACATCAAAGAGAAAGAGGTCACTTGGAAGGAAATTAAAAGGTATTTTGAGAAGAAATACCTGACTAAAAGATACTATGATAGAAAGATGAAGGAGTTCTTCAAACTCAAGCTAGGAAACATGACTATTGATGAGTATGAACGAAGTTTTTTGGAACTACTGAAGTATGCTCCATTCATCAAAGATGAGGATGTCAAGATTCAGAGATATCTGAGTGGACTTCCACCTTCCATGGGTGACAAGATTCAGTATGACAATCCTACTACCATGGAAGAAACCATAAGAAGGGAGAAATGCTTGCAGGAATAACAAGGAGAAAGGCCTATCCTTTGGAAGGCTTGGAATGATCAGAGGAAGTTTAAGAAGGAACAGAGGTAGAAGGGAAACAAGCCTTCCTTTTTCAGAAACAGTCTTCAAGGACAACCATCGTTTAGAGAACCGAGAATGACTGAAGAGGGAGCACAAAGACTGAGACACACACCCATTCAGTGTTGGGGCTGTAAAGGAAACCACAAGTACAGAGAATGTCCCCATAAAAATGGTAAAGAAAGAATTGTCCATACTATTCAGCAAAATGAAACAGTGGAAGATATGGACAGTAGAATTCCGAGGATCTACGTAGCCTTGGACAACAAGCAAGCATAATTTCAATCGCACATGATTGAAGTGGAAGGTATGATCAACAACCGACCACTTATTATTTTAATTGATTCAAGGTCTAGCCATAGTTATGTAGATCCTAGGGTGGTGGAAATTTTGTGTTTATTAAGAAGCAAACATGAAAATTCTTGGTTAGTGCAGTTGGCTACAGGGACCAAGAGGAAGGTCACTGAATTGGTTAAATCTTATTCAATGGATATGAAAGGATTGAGCACTAAGGCTGAATTGAATATTCTGCCTTTAGGGTCTTATGACTGCTTAATTGGGATGGAATGGTTGGACCAACACCATGCCCTTCTGGACTATTGTAACAAGAAGTTCACATGCCTAGATGAAGAGGGAAATCAGGTAATAGTCCAAGGAATTCTCAGAAACGTGGATGTTAGAGAAATCTCAGCCATGCAGCTGAATAAATGTTACAGGAAAGCTTGTCAGTTATTTGCAGCCCGTGTGGAAGAAGCATCCAGTGATGTAGTCTCAAATCTGGAAGACGATGAGGTACTCACAGAGTTCAAGGACTTATTTCAGGAGGTACCTAGACTACCTCCGAAGAGGGACATCAAATTTTCTATAAATTTGATACCAGGAGCAGCTCCAGTTTTGAAATCTCCTTATAGAATGAGTATGCCAGAGCTAAAGGAGTTGAAATTGTAGCTCAAAGAGATACTAAAGAAGGGATACATTCACCCCAGTGTGTCACCTTGGGGAGCCCCGGTCCTATTCATGAAGAAAAAAGATGGGATGTTGAGGCTGTGCAATTATTTCTGGCAGTTGAATAAGGTAACTGTCAAGAACCAGTATCCTCTACCAAGGATCGATGATCTTTTTGATCAGTTGAAGGATGCAAGAATATTTTCAAAGATAGATCTTAGATATGGATATCACCAGGTGAGAATAAATGAGGAGGACATCAGCAAGACCACCTTTAGAACAAGGTATGGTCATTATGAATTCACAGTGGTGTCGTTTGGACTATCAAACGCAGATGTTGTTTTCATGTGCTTAATGAATGGTGTGTTCAGGGACTATTTGGACAAGTTTGTCATAGTCTTCCTGGACGACATCTTGGTGTATTCCAAGTTAGAGGAAGAGCATGAGAAACACCTGAGAATGGTGCTGCAAGTGCTGAGAGAACACCAGCTGTACGCCAAGCTGAGCAAGTGCTCATTTTATCAAAAGAATATTCATTACTTGGGGCACATTATATCTGAAGAAGGGATTGCTATGGATCCTGAAAAGGTTGAGGCCATCCAAGAATGGTCAGCACCAAGGAATGTGGCGGAGGTTAGATCTTTTATGGGTCTGGCAGGATACTATAGAAGGTTTATAGCTGGATTCTCAAAGATAGATCACCCTATCACTTCCTTGCAGAGGAAGGAGAAGAAGTTTCAGTGGACTGAAGAGTGTGAGAGAAATTTCTAGCGATTGAAGCAACTGCTAACCAGCACTCCAATCCTGAAGATTGCAGATCCAAATATGGATTTTGTGGTGTGCACTGATGCGTGTAAGGAGGGGCTGGGAGGAGTTCTCAGCCAAGAGGGATTTGTAATCTATTATGAGTCCTGAAAGCTGAAAGAGCATGAAAGGAATTATGCCACTCACAACTTAGAGCTAGCAGCAATCATCCACGCATTGAGGAAATGGAGACATTACCTCATGGGAAGGAGATTCGAATTGAGAACAGACCACAACGGTCTGAAATATTTATTTGATTAGCCAACTTTAAATGCCAGGAAAACCAGATGGCTGGAGTTTCTGTGTGAATATGACTTTGATATCAAGCATATCAAAGGGAAAGAAAATAAGGCGGTTGATGCACTCAGCAGAAAAGTTCACAAATTACATGCTACAACCATTAGTATGTACAGGACTGAGATTAAGGACAAAATTTTGGAAGCTGCAAATGTTGATTTGTAGTACAGAGGTCTGGTAGCAAAGCTACAGTAGCATGAGAGACCACAGACCCAAGGAAGTTACACCTTGGGAACTGATGGCTTACTTCTGTATAAAAACAAAGTGTATGTACTCGATGTCCAAGAATTGAAGCTGACAATTCTAAAAGAAATGCATAACGTGGCTTATGCTGGAAATCTTGGATATCAGAAGACTATGGTAGTAGTCAAAAGCCATTATTTTTGGCCGGGTATGAAGAAATAAATCGTTGAATACATCGCCAGATGTATGGAGTGTCATAAAGTTAAGGTTGAGCATAGGCACCCAGTAGGGTTGTTGCATCCTTTACCCATTCTTGAGTGGAAATGGGAAGTGGTGATAATGGATTTTATCACGGGATTGCCTAGAACAAGAAAATAGCATGATTCAATCATGGTGGTGGTGGACAAGATTACAAAAGATACCCATTTTATTCCACTGAAAACCACTCATGGGGAAACAGATGTTGCTGATATATTCTTAAAAGAAGTGGCATGCTTGCACATAATTCCTAAGAAAATTGTGTCTGATAGGGACTCGAAATTCACCTCGAATTTCTGGAAAGGACTGTTCAAGGGATTTGGAATGAATCTAAACTTTAGTACAGTGTATCATCCTGAGTCTGATGGTCAGACAGAAAGGGTGAACAGAGTAATAGAAGACATACTAAGAATGTATGTGATGGATAAACCATCAAGATGGGAAGACTACCTGTATTTGGTAGAATTCACCTACAATAATGGATATCATGCATCGTTGAAGATGAGCCCATTCGAAGCACTTTATGGAAGAAAGTGCAACACTCCAGTGAGTTGGGATAATCCAACTGGCAGAGCAGTAGTTGGGCCTGAGCTGCTCAAAGAGATGGAAGACCAAATGATAAGAATTAAACAGAATCTAAAAGTTGCCCAGGACAGGCAGAATATTTACGCTGATAGTAATAGAACCCACAGAGAATTCAAAGTGGGTGACCATGTTTTCCTGAAAATGAAAACTAACAGGAGTTCCCTGAAACTGAGAAGTTGCGCCAAGTTGGAAGCAAGATTTTGTGGGCCATTTGAGATCCTGGAAAGGATTGGGCTAGTTGCATATATGTTTGCATTACTTGCATCTATGAGTGTGCATAATGTGTTTCATGTTTCACTACTTAAGAGATATATACATGATGCTAATCATGTTATTGATTGGAATGTGATTCAGGTGGAACCAGAAGGTGTCCTGCAAGTGCATCCTGTGTGCATATTGGACAGGAAAAACAAACAGCTCCAGAATTGAGCCATAGAGCTTGTAAAGGTCCAGTGGACCTGGTACAGTCTTGAGGATGCGACATGGGAGCATGAAGATGTTATGCGGGCAGAGTACCCACATATTTTTGAAAATTTTGAAAAACTTGCATAGACAGTGTAAAGTTGCACTCAGGACAATGAAGAAATAAGGGGAAGGGAATTGTAGTGTCCCCAAGACCAAGCCCTTTATAAATCTAGTTTATGAAATGAATTGTAAATATGTGTTGTAGGCTGGTGAGCCAAGTTTGTATAAGCTTGTGGCTTATGTGATTGTTAGGCCAGAGAGCCTAAGGGTTGTAGGCCAAGGGCCTAATTTTGTATCTGTATGTATGCAGCACATTAATAAAATATAAACACCGTCGCATGAAGACCGACCACGATGAATGAGTGATGGGGGATTGAGCTTCCACAGAGTGGGCAAGGAATTAGGGGATGGAAGGTGGGAAGAGGGGCTAAGTGTTGAACCTAGGGGCTAAGCCTAGGGGCTTAAGTCCTTGGGAATAATATTTTATTATTATTTCAAAAATCCACGTGAATTATGTTGAATGAGATGTTTTATCCTAAGTTCTTGGGGAAGGACGAGGGACTACCAAATGGGAAGGAATGCATGTTGATGGAATGCATGAAGTTCCATGGGTGACAAGTGTCAACCCTAGCGCATGAAAATAAGAAGGCCGAGATGAATCGTGAGAGGGGTTCCTCGCCCATTCCACTCGACTGCCTGAGCGTGTACGGAGCTCTGAGCAGTACGACCGACCTGAGCTCTACAGAAAACCCTCGTGCTTCCCTGTGAGACGAAAATCCTGTGTTTGGCTCTCAAAAAATGTGTATATCCTCTGTTCTAAAAGCCGAGAAGCCTATGTTCATTTCTGAAAAGGCTGGGTTCACTCTCTTCGTTCTGAGCCATGGAACCTGTGTCATTCCCTGCATGGATTGCTTTTCACACATTCCCGAGAACCAACACTATGAGACCTTGCACCATTGCTAGCCTGTTTGGGAAGCCTGTGTTTGTTTTTTCGGTTGGTTGTGGTGGCCACGTAGAGCTGGACTGCACGTGGCTTGCTGGCCAATGCAAGTTGTGATTGAGCCTGTGTATGACCTCTCTCCAAGTGAGGGAGGTGACTATTGTTGGAAGAGGTAGGTTGTCAGGCCTGTGATCAATTCTCTCCAGGTGAGAGACTTTGCTGGGAAGTGGTTTCTTCCAGAGAGTGTCCAGCACCAACTTCGGGCTCTAAGACTTCCTGATCTGGCTTGTTATCGAGACCCAGAGAGGGAGGTTAGCACCAATGGACTGTGCTTGTGAAGGTGTATACTCCCGAGTGGGACAGGCATGTAGGGAATGAGAGTCTGGTAGTAGTGGGCATAAGATGGCATCTTGGGAAGAATCCTTATAGCTTTATGTGTTGTTTTCCCTGTAACCTCAACCTAGCCTAGGATTCCTTGCCTTGGGGTGGAGCTTAGTCCCAGCTTGGGGGTGACCCACTACTGAGTTGATGAGCAGTGCGGTCTAAGGCTGGGAGTTTCGTGGAAGGCCTGCACGTGGTTGGTGGAATCTACTACTGTTTCAAAGATAAGTATTAGATGATGTTTATTCATGTATTCCATTGTGTATATCAATTTAATGTTAATGCTATTGATTGTTTATTATAGCAGTAAATCTTATGTTTACTCTGAGTTTAACTATATTTCTTGATTAAATGCATGTTATTACTATAATGCCGGTATGAGCTATGTACAAAGTGGTGTTATAGTTTTGTTTAAGAGGGCTTAAGCCTTGGTAACCGAAAAAGGTGGTGTTACAGCTTGTCACCTAGGGTTTTGATTCAGCAGATTATAAATAAATGTAAGAAAATAAGACTACAACCATTCAATCAAGAAGTTTTGTAGAAAAATACTTACAATTCATCAAGAAATAATCATGAAAACCCTAGTTGTAACACCTTCCTTCAAGAGAAACATCATAAAATGCCAAGAAATGCCTTCCTTCAACTAGTGCACCTCACTAAACCAATAAAAATACCCAAGTAGAGCGCTAAAATCAGACCTTGCTAATGAGTGAGTGATGTTTTATGATAAAATGGGGCTAAAACTCCTCAATGTATACTGTATCAATGACCTAAATTAATTTTTAGGTCATAAAAAGGCCTACAAGGCCATAAGACCAAAATAATATTGTTTTTACATTAAATTGTCAAATTAAAACCCTGATTGAGTTGTCGCCCTTCAAGGGAAGCGCCAGCTCCTTCTAGGGAAAATGAGACATCCAAGAGCAAAACGTTAGCCCTCCAGGGGCCTCTCCAACATGCCACATGTGCCACTACTACCCAGTCTGCCTCCAAAAATGTCCATGAAGTTGGGTGACATCATGGTGAAGATGGGGACATCCTGAGCCTTCTAAGGCTAGCGTTCCACTAAAAAGGGGTCATTCCCCTTAGGTTGGGCTCTACCAAAGTGCCCTTGATGGAACGTCCTCTTCTTCTCTGGTGCAAAACCTTGATCAACCATCATCCTGTCTCTGCCCCCTGATGGGGTCTCAACATCTATCTGGTGGGCTCTTCATCCCCATGGAGGTCCGAACTGATCATCTCCCCATGTGTACCAATCCAAATGGTACCTGTCCATCGAGCATGGTCCTGTACATCAAAGGTTACTCCCTCCATGGGCTCGTTAGTCACTGGGATCATAGCAATGTTAATCACATTTCATCATCAATATTATCAAACATATGCATAAGACCCTAATACATCAGTCAATAGCTCAAAGACATTACACAAACCTACAATACAAGACTGAAGAAAGACAAGACGTCATATTGGGCTAGTATCCACAGGAAAAGGAAAGTTTCCAGGAGGATTTTATCCAAGCCATGTAAGTGAGATGATGTGGCTAGGGGATGTCCAGACATGTGGGTGAAGTGAGTGTCAAGGATGCATAATGTTATCTATGGGTGCCTTTGTAGAAGGCGAGCTGTACCTATCATGGATGCATTTTTCCAAGCACGTTCTTGCCTTTGTTCTTTTCTTTCTTTATTTTTCTTTTTATTCAAGGGATAACCATAGAACACTGCCATGGCATGGTGACCAGAGCTGACAGTGTTACCCACAAGTACTTTCACAGAGATGATAAGGCTGGCTCGTGATGAGACCCCCTTTCCCTTGGCCATGAAACCAAAGGTCACTTCCCTGGCATGGTAACCAGATGGTGGCAATGTCATACTGCTAGGTATCCATGAACCTAATAGGCTGGCTCATGATGAGACCCCCTATCCTCTGACTAGATCTTGTTTGTTATTTTCTGGGTCCCTCCAGTTTCTTGTTGAGAGGATTTTTATTGCCTTCTCGGGGATCCCTGGGCGAAGCATCTCGAGGTTTCAATTTTATGCTTTTATCTTTTACCAACTTCTTTTACCTTCTGGGCCTTTAGCCCCTTCTTCCCACGAGATAAGGTGCAACCCTACAAACAGGTCAATCCAATGCTCAGAAAAGGGGAATGGGATAAATGAGCGGGAGATAAGATGAAAGAGTGGTGCTATGATGGGAGTGGATGATGGCTCTTCAGAAATCCCCCCAGTGGAAAACCAAGACCTATGGGCATAAGCTTTCTAGAGCACCCTGTCAATCTCCCCAAGCATGGTCAAGTGGGATAATGTAAGATCCAAGAAGTTGTCAGAGATAAAAGGAATCATATGCATATATTTAAAGGTTTAAATGATCAAAAGTGACACATACCATGATACCTGGACCAATTACCTCATGGAGCAAGAACCTCCTCCGATACAAGACCAAGCCGAAGGTGATGGATGTTGTTGCTGCTGACAAGACAAATCTGATGAAAAAAGAAAAGGATGGGCCCTCCAAGGCCATGCTCGGGTCAATCCTTCTCTCAGTACTCCATGTCTAGGACCTGTGGTCCTCCAGAGATGATCTCCTAGTTATCCCTAAAAATCAAGGATAACAGGCACAACTTCATGAAACCCATAAAAACCTCATAGCTTAAATAAACATACAGTAAAAAAAATCGAAGACCCATAAATTCAACACATGACCCATGAGTATATTAAAATCCTAAAATAAACACCCACAAATATGGGTTAGAAAAAATATAGTAAACTCACTTGAAAAATGAATATTTTCACCATTAAAAGTTTTCACCCATCCATTAACGCACGTGTATAATAAATTTGTGCTGCAAAACTTAGACCTTAAATACAAACTAAATTAAAAGACATTAATAATTGAATATGGATGAAAATAAAACACAAATCATTGTAACTTCTCACTTCTCAATGTTAACATATAAATCTATGCATTTAATTAGAAGAACCATCTCCAATAGTTTGAAGGACACTCATATAACAAAGATATACATATTATATGAACTTCATCTATTCATGGAGCATTTTCTTACTACTTCACCATCTTCTCTATATTATAGTAAGTCTTGGCATCAAAATCCTTTACGTGCCTATTCAATTCTTAATCAAACATAATAGCCTCATTATCGATAACAATTAAATTAATTTAAGAAGAAGGAGGAGGCTTAGATTTGTTGTTAGGAGGCTTGCATGTTTTCTTTATTGATGAAGATTCACGAGGAGGTGAATCAACAACTACATTGATGTAATAATATGTGGGTTTGTTTTTTCTCTTTTTTATAAATTTGGTGTATAGATCAACAAATGGAGGGTAGCCATATATTGGGGTTAAGAATCCTCACCAAGGTTGCAATAATTAAGATTAAAATATTGGACAATGAGAATGAGAATAAGAAGTGAGGATTCAGGGATCACGACACTAGGTACTTAGTAGCCACTTGAATGACTATTGTTTTTATTATTTAATGTAGTGTATCATCCTAAACTTTGAAGAGAAGAGATCATTTTTAGAAAGGATTTATGGTTGCCAAATTGGTTAGTTGAAATTTTGTTTCATAGATCAATTGAAACATATTTTTATAGAAATGCATGTATTAGCCCCTGATGTAGTATATCTATTTGATTCAAGTGAAATGGATGATCAAAATTATGATGTAAATAAATAAATGTATGCTTGTAATGTCATATTATACATTTATAACTTTGGTCTAAATTTTAAGGTGTGTGTTAAATAATGTTTTGAAGCCTTAATTTTATTGTTGTAGTTCACTTGGAGTATTCTGCAATAATGTTAATTTTTGTTAATGGTCTCCATCCTTCCTCTATGTCATGATATCCATATAAATCCTACTCTTCATATGGAGATATTGCTCTAGCTTATTGGGATGCATTGGCATTCCCTTAGTTGTTACCTTATTGGGATTCATTGACAATCTCTTGGTTGTTACCTTGTGATTTTTCACATCAAGGTTTGTA
>JASDQU010736626.1:96838-109340 GCA_032191745.1 Picea mariana
ATTTGAAAAAACATGTATATCCTTTGTTCTGAAAGCCAAGAAGCCTCTGTTCATTTCTAAAGAGGCCGAGTTCACCCTCTCCATTCTAAGCCGTGGAACTTGTGTCATTCCCTGCATGGATTGTTTGTCACACCTTCCCGAGAGCCAACACTGTGAGACCTTGCACCATTGCTAGGCATGTTTGGGAAGCCCGTGTTTGTTTTTCTGGTTGGCTGTGGTGGCCACGCAAAGATGGACTGCGCGTGACTTGATGGCCAGTGCAAGTTTTGATTGAGCCTGTGTATGACCTCTCTCCAGGTGAGGGAGGTGACTGTTGTTGGAAGAGGCGGGTTGTCATGCCTGTGAGCAATTCTCTCCAAGTGAGAGAGTTTGCTGGGAAGTGGTTTCTTCCAGAGAGTGTCCAGCACCAGCTTCGGGCTCTGAGACTTCCTGATCCGGCCTTTTGCCGAGACCCAGAGAGGGAGGTTAGCACCGATGGACTGTGCTTGTGAAGGTGTATACTCCCGGGCGGGACAGGCATGTGGGGAATGAGAGTCTAGTAGTAGTGGGCGTAAGATGGCATCTTGGGAATAATCCTTCCAGTTTTCTGTGTTGTTTTCCCTGTAACCTCAACCTAGCCTAGGATTCCTTGCCTTGGGGTGGAGCTTAGTCCCAGCTCGGGGGTGACCCACTGCTGAGCTGATGAGCAGTGCAGTCTAAGGCTGGGAGGTTCATGGAAGGCCTGCACGTGGTTGGTGGAATCTACCACTGTTTCAAAGATAAGTATGAGATGATGTTTATTCATGTATTCTGCTGTGTATATCAATTTAATGTTAATGCTATTGATTGTTGATTATAGCAGTAAATCTTATGTTTACTCTGAGTTTAACTATATTTCTTGATTAAATGCATGTTATTACTATAATGCCGGTATGAGCTATGTACAAAGTGGTGTTATAGTTTTGTTTAAGAGGGCTTAAGCCTTGGTAACAGAAAAATGTGGTGTTACAAATTGGTATCAGAGCCAAGGTTTCGACACTGAGCCTAGATGGGCCAGTTGAGTGGTCTTTGGACCGAGGGTGAGAGGAGAAATTGTGTTTGTTGGACCAATTCCAGACCCTGGAATGATCCGGAGTGTCAAGGAGTTACTTGACCATGCCTACAAGCTCAGGAGGTATAGCGGTGTTGAGAAACCGCAACTGGTGTGGTATATGGCCACAGGGAGAGAGGACTCCACACCAGCAGTTTTGGAGCCTTAGGATCTATTCGAGAGGGAAGTAGTGAACCATCATGATCGTCAGATCGAAAAAAAATGTGCGCAGGGTTTAAAAACCCCTTGGAGTTGCACAAGAGGGTGGGAAATCATGATACGCGAACTCCCAAAAACCTGAAAACCCGAGAAGATCTGCATCATAGATCTGGGAAGAAGGATCGACCGTTAGATCATGCATAGTAGCGCTCGAATCAGTCGTGAAAACCCTTTGGATTTCGCAAAGTCGGTAGATGGGAAGTGAAGGAGGTGAACACCTCCGAAACCCGAAGCCCGAAATGCCAAAATGATCTACACCGTAGATCGTAGGAAGGGAGTTGACCATCGGATCGAGTTGACGAGTAAACCGTAATTTTAGGATTTCGTTAGATGGAAGTTCGAGATGTGGGAAGCACAGACTCCCGATGCCCGAAACCCCAAAGCGCTGAAAAGATCTGTGTCGTAGATCTAAGAGAGGACCTAACCGTTAGGTTTTTTTTTTGCTTGGAATGGACATGAGTAAATGGATGTGTACCACGTGCCAGAGAATTGAAAAGACAGGCGAGAGTGGTGGGACCCGATGACGTCACCGATGGTGACATGGACCCTTCGAAACGTACCACGCGCCACTATGGTTAAGGGAAACAACTGTGATGTGGGCCCGGAGAGTAAAGTGAACCGAAATTTTGGATTTCGGGGATTGTAATGACAAGGAGTTAGAAGTCACTGCATAAGTGAACTTTTGGGTTCCGAGAACCCGAAGTCCCGAAGTTCCGAAGCCATTGGAGATTGAAGAACTGTAACAGGTTTTAAGGGTGACAGCTGTGTTGTGGGCCCGGAGAGCAAGGAAACCGAAATTTCAGATTTCAGGGATTGTAGTGACAAGAATTTTGGATTCATTGCTTCGTGAACTCCCGAGTACCAAAGTGTCAAAATCCTGAAATCTCGAAATCTCTACAATAATTGGCGACAGCTGTGCTGTGGGGCTAGGGAAAAGAGGTTGGAAGTTCGGGAATCGGGAGTCAGAGAGAGAAGTGAACACGAGAAACTCTGGGGAACCAAAACCCCAAAATCCCGAAGTCCTGAAATTTTCGAAGGACATAAGAACTGTCGAGGATTTAATTGTTGGATCCTTGTGGAAAAAAACCCCGAAAAATGAAGTCCTGAAATTGCAGAGCCGTCAGAGCTCAGAAAACTTTGTGAAGCCAAAACACTTTTTCGCTCACGTTGAATTATGAATTTTGTGATTTTGTAAGGGTTAAGGCCTGACAAAATTTGGTTGACCGCACGTTGTGTGTGCAGAGTTCAACGAGTGTCAGGACAGCTGAAAATTGACGCCGCATATGGAATTGGAAGAGGTGCAGATTGCCTCTGATACAGAGGACAAAAGAGAAGGAAAGGATGTCAACTTGGGAGTCGAAGGAACAAACTCTAATGGGCATGGAAAAGAGATAGATAAAGAAGGATGTATGATGAAACTCATAGAAAAATTGCAGAAAGATGCCCAGGCTCGCCAAGGTGATAACTGAAAGCTCATGAAATTCAGGGATCGGCAGGGTGAATTCAACTTAAAAATGTTGAAGAGCCTGGAAACAATAGAAAAGAAATTGGAAAAAGAGAGTGACACAAGAAGATCAAGAAGTGTCAGAAACCCTGAGAGGAGAAGAAGATTGAGGAGTGGTAGCAGACATTACCATCTCTCCTCGAAGCATTCTAGCAAGGAAACACACATTAGTTCAAGCCCGTCCCTTACTAGAAAACACCGAAAATTTGGAAAGGATGAATTGAAAGGGGAGATGAACAAGATCAAGCCTCCAACGCTTGATGGAGAACATAAGAAGGAGGAAGATGCCGAGACATGGTTTCTTGGCATGAGAAAATATTTCCAACTACAAAATTATTCCGCCCATGCAGAAGGAAGAATTGCAATGTATCAACTTAAAGGAAAAGCATCCATGTGGTGGGATCAGTTTGTGTAGGTGCAACACATCAAAGAGAAAGAGGTCACTTGGAAGGAATTTAAGATGTATTTCGAGAAGAAATACCTGACTAAAAGATACTATGACAGAAAGATGAAGGAGTTCTTCAAACTCAAGCTAGGTAGCATGACTATTGATGAGTATGAACGAAGTTTTTTGGAACTATTGAAGTATGTTCCATTCATCAAAGATGAGGTTGTCAAGATTTAGAGATATCTTAGTGGACTGCCACCTTCCATGGGTGACAAGATTCAGTATGACGATCCTAAGACCATGGAAGAAACCATAAGAAGGGCGAAATGCTTGTAGGAATAGCAAGGAGAAAGGCCTATCCTTCGGAAGGCTTGGATTGATCAGAGGAAGTTTAAGAAGGAATAGAGGCAGAAGGGAAACAATCCTTCCTTTTTCAGAAACAGTCTTCAAGGATAGCCATCGTTTAGAGAACCGAGAATGACTAAAGAGGGAGCACAAAGACTAAGATAGACGCCCATTCAATGTTGGGGCTGTAAAGGAAACCACAAGTACAGAGAATGTCCCCATAAAAATGGTAAAGCGAGAACTGTCCATACTGTTCAGTAAGATAAAATAGTGGAAGATATGGGCAGTAGAATGTTGAGGATCTACGCAGCCCTAGACAACAAGCAAGCATAATTTCAATCGCACATGATTGAAGTGGAAGGTATGACCAACAACCAACCACTTATTATTTTAATTGATTCGGGGGCTAGCCATAGTTATGTAGATCCTAGGGTGGTGGAAAGTTTGTGTTTATTAAGAAGCAAACATGAAAATTCTTGGTTAGTGCAGTTGGCTATAGGGACCAAGAGGAAGGTCACTAAATTGGTTAAGTCCTATTCAATGGATATGAAAGGATTGAGCACTAGGACTAAATTAAATATTCTGCCTTTAGGGTCTTATGATTTCTTAATTGGGATGGACTGGTTGGACCAACACCATGCCCTTCTGGACTATCATAACAAGAAGTTCACATGCCTGGATGAAAAGGGAAATCAGGTAACAATCCAAGGAATTCCCAGAACCGTGGCTGTTAGAGAAATCTCAACCATGCAGCTGAAGAAATGTTACAGGAAAGGCTGTCAGTTATTTGCAGCCCATGTGGGAGAAGCATCCAGTGATGCAATCTTGAATATGGAAGACCGTGAGGTACTCACAGAGTTCAAGGACATATTTAAGGAGGTACCTAAACTACCTCCGAAGAGGGACATCAAATTTTCTATAAATTTGATACCAGGAGTAGCTCCAGTTTCGAAAGATCCTTATAGAATGAGTACGCCAGAGCTAAAGGAGTTGAATTGTAGCTCGAAGAGATACTAAAGAATGGATACATTCACCCCAGTGTGTCACCTTGGGGAGCCCCAGTCCTATTCGTGAAGAAGAAAGATGGGAATTTGAGGCTGTGCATTGATTTCTGGCAGTTGAATAAGGTAACTGTCAAGAACCAGTATCCTCTGCCAAGGATCGATGATATTTTTGATCAGTTGAAGGATGCGAGAATATTTTCAAAGATAGATCTCATATCTGGATATCACCAGGTGAGAATAAATGAGGATGACATCAGCAAGACCACCTTTAGAATAAGGTACGGTCATTATGAATTCATAGTGGTGTCGTTTGGACTATCAAATGCACTTGTTGTTTTCATGTGCTTAATGAATGGTGTGTTCAGGGGATATTTGGACAAGTTTGTCATAGTCTTCTTGGACGACATCTTGGTGTATTCCAAGTCAGAGGAAGAGCATGAGCAACACCTGAGAATGGTGCTGCAAGTGTTGAGAGAACACCAGTTGTATGCCAAGCTGAGCAAGTGCTCATTTTATCAAAGGAAGATTCATTACTTGGGGCACATTATATCTAAAGAAGGGATCACTATGGATCCTAAAAAGGTTGAGGCCATCTGAGAATGGTCAGCGCCAAGGAATGTGGTGGAGGTTAGATATTTTATGGGTCTGGCAGGATACTACAGAAGGTTTATAGCCCGATTCTCAAAGATAGCTCACCCTATCACTTCCTTGCAGAGGAAGGAGAAGAAGTTTTAGTGGAATGAAGAGTGTGAGAGAAATTTCCAGCGATTGAAGCAACTGCTAACTAGCGCTCCAATAGTGAAGATTGCAGATCCAAATATGGATTTCATAGTGTGCACTGATGCGTGTAAGGAGGGGCTCGGAGGATTTCTCAGCCAAGAGGGATTTGTAATCTGTTATGAGTCCCGAAAGTTGAAAGAGCATGAAAGGAATTATGCCACTCACGACTTAGAGCTGGCAGTAATCATCCACGCATTGAGGAAATGGAGACATTACCTCATGGGAAGGAGATTCGAATTGAGAACAGACCACAACAGTCTGAAGTATNNNNATATGACTTTGATATCAAGCATATCAAAGGGAAAGAAAATAAGGTGGCTGATGCACTCAACAGAAAAGTGCACGAATTACATGCTACAGCCATTAGCATGTACAGGACTGAGATTAAGGACAGAATTTTGGAAGCTGCAAATGTTGATTTGTAGTACAGAGGTCTGGTAGCAAAGCTACAGCAGCGTGAGAGGCCATAGACCCAGGGAAGTTACACCTTGGGAACTAATGGCTTACTTCTGTATAAAAACAAAGTGTATGTACCCGATGTCCAAGAATTGAAGCTGGCAATTCTAAAAGAAATGCATAACATGGCTTATGCTGGACATCTTGGATATCAGAAGACTGTGGGAGCAGTCAAAAGCCATTATTTTTGGCCGGGTATGAAGAAATAAATCACTGAATACATCGCCAGATGTATGGAGTGTCATAAAGTTAAGGCTGAGCATAGGCACCCAGCAAGGTTGCTGCAGCCTTTACCCATTCTTGAGTGGAAATGGGAAGTGGTGATAATGGATTTTATCACAGGATTGCCTAGAACAAGCAAGCAACATGATTCAATCATGGTGGTGGTGGATAAGCTTACAAAAGATACCCATTTTATTCCACTAAAAACCACTCATGGGGCAGCAGATGTTGCTGATATATTCTTAAAAGAAGTGGCACGCTTGCACAGAATTCCTACGACAATTGTGTCTAATAGGGACCCAAAATTCACCTCGAATTTCTGGAAAGGACTGTTCAATGGATTTGGAACGAATCTGAACTTCAATACAACGTATCATCCTGAGTCTGATGGTTAGACAAAAAGGGTGAACAGAGTAATAGAAGACATACTAAGAATGTATGTGATGGATAAACCATCAAGATGGGAAGACTACCTGTATTTGGTAGAATTCGCCTACAACAATGGATATCACGCATCGTTGAAGATGAGCCCATTCGAAGCACTTTATGGAAGAAAGTGCAATACTCCAGTGAGCTGGGATAATCCAGCTGACAGAGCAGTAGTTGAGCCTGAGCTGCTCAAAGAGATGGAAGACCAAATGATAAGAATTAAACAGAATGTAAAAGTTGCCCAGGACAGGCAGAAAATTTACGCTGATAGTAACAAAACCCACAGAGAATTCAAGGTGGGTGACCATGTTTTCCTGAAAGTGAAAACTAACAAGAGTTCCCTGAAACTGGGAAGTTGCGCCAAGTTGGCAGCAGGATTTTGTGGGCCATTTGAGATCCTGGAAAGGATTGGGCCAGTTGCATATATGCTTGCATTACCTACATCTATGAGTGTGCATAATGTGTTTCATGTTTCACTTCTTAAGAGATATATACCTAATGCTAATCATGTTATCGATTGGAATGTGATTCAGGTGGAACCAGAAGGTGTCCTGCAAGTGCATCATGTGCGCATATTGGACAAGAAAAACAAATAGCTCCAGAATCAAGCCATAGAGCTTGTAAAGGTCCAGTGGACCTAGTACGGTCTTGAGGACGTGTCATGGGAGCATGAATATGTTATGCGGGCAGAGTACCCACATCTTTTTGAAAATTTTGAAAAGCTTGCAGAGACAGTGTAAAGTTGCACTGAGGACAATGCAGAAATAAGGGGAAGGGAATTGTAGTGTCCCCAAGACTGAGCCCTTTGTAAATCTGATTTATGAAATGAATTGTAAATATGTGTTGTAGGATGGTGATACAAGTTTGTATAAGCTTGTGGCTTATGTGATTATTAGGACAGAGAGCCTAAGGGTTGTAGGCCAAGGGCCTGATTTTGTATTTGTATGTATGCAGCACATTAATAAAATATAAACACCGTCGTGTGCAGACCGACCACGATGAATGAGTGATGGGGGACTGAGCTTCCATAGAGTGGGCAAGGAATTAGGGGCTGGAAGGTGGGAAGAGGGGCTAAGTGTTGAACCTAGGGGCTAAGCCTAGGGGCTTAAGTCCTTGGGAATAATATTTTATTATTATTTCAAAAAGCCATGTGAATTATGTTGAATGAGAATTTTTATCCTAAGTTCTTGGGGAAGGACGAGGGACTGCCAAATGGGAAGGAATGCATGCTGATGGAATGCATGAAGTTCCATGGGTGACAAGTGTCAACCCTAGCTCATGCAAATAAGAAGGTCCAGATGAACCATGAGAGGGGTTCCTCGCCCATTCCACCCGACTGCCTGAGCGTGTACGGAGCTCTGAGCAGTACAACCGACCTGAACTCTGCATAGAACCCTCGTGCTTCCCTGTGAGACGAAAAGCCTATGTTTAGCTCTGAAAAAACGTGTATATTCTCTGTTCTGAAAGCCAAGAAGCCTGTGTTTGTTTCTGAAAAGGCCAGGTTCACCCTCTTTGTTCTGAGCCGTGGAACCTGTGTCATTCCCTGCGTGGATTGTTTGTCACACGTTCCTGAGAACCAACACTGTGAGACCTTGCACCATTGCTAGGCCTGTTTGGGAAGCCCGTGTTTGTTTTTCCAGTTGGTTGTGGTGGCCATGCAGAGCTGGACTGCGCGTGGCTTGCTGGCCAGTGAAAGTTGTGATTGAGCCTGTGTATGACCTCTCCCCAGGTGAGGGAGGTGACTTTTGTTGGAAGAGGCAGGTTGTCAGGCCTGTGAGCAATTCTCTCCAGGTGAGAGAGCTTGCTGGGAAGTGGTTTCTTCCAGAGAGTGTCCAACACCAGCTTTGGGCTCTGAGACTTCCTGATCCGACCTGTTGCCGAGACCCAGAGAGGGAGGTTAGCACCAATGGATTGTGCTTGTGAAGGTGTATACTCCCAGGCGGGACAGGCATGTAGGGAATGAGAGTCTGGTAGTAGTGGGCATAAGATGGCATCTTGGGAAGAATCCTTCCAGCTTTCTGTACTATTTTCCCTATAACCTCAACCTAGCCTAGGATTCCTTGCCTTGGAGTGGAGCTTAGTCCCAACTCGGGGGTGACCCACTGCTGAGCTGATGAGAAATGTGGTCTAAGGCTGGGAGATTCGTGGAAGGCCTGCACATGGTTGGTGGAATCTACCACTGTTTCGAAGATAAGTATCAGATGATGTTTATTCATGTATTCCACTGTGTATATCAATTTAATGTTAATGCTATTGATTGTTGATTATAGCATTAAATCTTATGTTTACTCTGAGTTTAACTGTATTTCTTGATTAAATGCATGTTATTACTATAATGTCGGTATGAGCTATGTACAAAGTGGTGTTATAGTTTTGTTTAAGAGGGCTTAAGCCTTGGTAACAGAAAAAGGTGGTGTTACATCTTGTCACCTAGGGTTTTGATTCAGCAGATTATAAATAAATGTAAGAAAATAAGACTACAACCATTCAATCAAGAAGTTTTGCAGAAAAATACTTACAATTCATCAAGAAATAATCATGCAAACCCTAGTTGTAACACCTTCCTTCAAGAGAAACACCATAAAATGCCAAGAAATGCCTTCCTTCAACAAGTGCACCTCACTAAACCAACAAAAATACCCAAGTAGAGCGCTAAAATCAGACCTTACTAATGAGTGAGTGATGTTTTATGATAAAATGGGGCTAAAACTCCTCAATGTATACTGTATCAATGACCTAAATTAACTTTTAGGTCATAAAAATGCCGACAAGGCCATAATACCAAAATAATATTGTTTTTACATTAAATTGTCAAATTAAAACCCTGATTGAGCTATCTCCCTTCAAGGGAGGCACCAGCCCCTTCTAGGGAAAACGAGACATCCAAGAGAAAAATGTTAGCCCTCCAGGGGCCTCTCCAACACGCCACACGTGCCACTGCTACCCAATCTACCTCCAAAAATGTCCATGAAGCTGGGTGACATCATGGTGAAGATGGGGACGTTCTGAACCTTCTAACGCTAGCGTTCCACTAAAAAGGGGTCATTCCCCTTAGGTCGGGCTCTGCCAAAGTGCCCTTGATGGAACGTCCTCTTCTTCTCTGGTGCAAAACTCTGATCAACCACCGTCCTGTCTCTCCCCCCTGATGGGATCCCAACATCTATCTGGTGGGATTTTCATCCCCATGGAGGTCCGAACTGATCATCTCCCCATGTGTACTAGTCCAAATGGTACCTGTCCATCGAGCATGGTCTTGGACATCAAAGGTTATGCCCTCCATGGGCTTGTCAGTCACCAGGATCATAGCAATGTTAATCACATTTCATCATCAATATTATCAAACATATGCATAAGACCCTAATACATCAGTCAATAGCTCAAAGACATTACAAAAACCTACAATACAAGACTGAAGAAAAAGACAAGACGTCATATTGGGCTAGTATCCACAGGAAAAGGAAAGTTTCCAGGAGGATTTTATCCAAGCCATGTAAGTGAGATGATGTGGCTAGGGGTTGTCCATACATGTGGGTGAAGTGAGAGTCAAGGATGCATAATGTTATCTATGGGTGCCTTTGTAGAAGGCGAGTTGTACCTATCATGGATGCATTTTTCCAAGCACGTTCTTGTCTTTATTCTTTTCTTTCTTTATTTTTCTTTTTATTCAAGGGATAACCAGAGAACACTGACTTGGCATGGTGACCAGAGCTGATAGTGTTACCCACAAGTACTTTCACAGAGATGAGAAGGTTGGCTCGTGATGAGACCCCATTTCCCTTGGCCATGAAACCAAAGGTCACTACCCTGGCGTGGTAACCATATGGTGGCAATGTCATACTACTAGGTACCCATGAACCTAATAGGCTGGCTCGTGATGAGACCCCCTATCCTCTGACTAGATCTTGTTTGTTATTTTCTGGGTCCCTCCAATTTCTTGCTGAGAGGATTTTTATTGCCTTCTTGGGGATCCCTGGGTGAAGCATCTCGAGGTTTCAATTTTATGCTTTTATCTTTTACCAGATTCTTTTACCTTCTGGGCCTTTAGCCCCTTCTTCCCACAAGATAAGGAACAAAACTACAAATAGGTCAATCCAATGCCCAGACAAGGGGAATGGGATAAATGAGCAGGAGATAAGATGAAAGAGTGGTGCTATGATGGGAGCAGATGATGGCTCTTCAGAAATCCCCCCAGTGGCAAACCAATACCTATGGGCACAGGCTTGCTAGAGCACCCTGTCAATCTCCCCAAGCATGGTCAAGTGGGATAATGTAAGATCCAAGTAGTTGTCAGAGATAAAAGGAATTAGATGGATATATTTAAAGGTTTTAATGATCAAAAGTGACACATACCATGATACCTGGACCAATTACCTCATGGAGCAAGAACCTCCTCCGATACAAGACCAAGCCNATCCTTCTCTCGGTACTCCATGTCTAGGACCTATGGTCCTCGAGACATGATCTCCTAGTTATCCCTAAAAATTGGGGATAATAGGCACAACTTCATAAAACCCATAAAAACCTCATAGCTTAAATAAACATAAAGTAAACAAAATCAAAGACCCATAAATTCAACACATGACCCCATGAGTATATTAAAATCCTAAAATAAACACCCACAAATATGGGTTAGAAAAAATATAGTAAACTCACTTGAAAAATGAATATTTTCACCATTAAAAGTTTTCACCCATCCATTAACGCACGTGTATAATAAATTTGTGATGCAAAATCTAGACCTTAAATATAAACTAAATTAAAAAACATTAATAATTGAATATGGATGAAAATAAAACACAAATCATTGTAACTTCTCACTTCTCAATGCTAACATATAAATCTATGCATTTAATTAGAAGAACCATCTCCAATAGTTTGAAGGACACTCATATAACAAATATATACATATTATATGAACTTCATCTATTCATGGAGCATTTTCTTACTACTTCACCATCTTCTCTATATTATAGTAAGTCTTGGCATCAAAATCCTTTACGTGCCTATTCAATTCTTAATCAAACATAATAGCCTCATTATCGATAACAATTAAATTAATTTAAGAAGAAGAAGGAGGCTTAGATTTGTTGTTAGGAGGCTTGCATGTTTTCTTTATTGATGAAGATTCATGAGGAGGTGAATCAACAACTACATTGATGTAATAATATGTGGGTTTTTGTTTTTTCTCTTTTTGATAAACTTGGTGTATAGATCAACAGATGGAGGGTAGCCATATATTGGGGTTAAGAATCCTCACCAAAGTTGCAATAATTAAGATTAAAAGATTGGACAATGAGAATGAGAATAAGAAGTGAGGATTCAGGGATCACGACACTAGGGACTTAGTAGCCACTTGAATGACTATTGTTTTTATTATTTAATGTAGTGTATCATCCTAAACTTTGAAGAGAAGAGATCATTTTTAGAGAGGATTTATGGTTGCCAAATTGGTTAGTTGAAATTTTGTTTCATAGAGCAATTGACAACATATTTTTATAGAAATGCATGTATTAGCCCCTAATGTAGTATATCTATTTGATTCAGGTGAAATAGATGATCAAAATTATGATGTAAATAAATAAATGTATGTTTGTAATGTTTTATTATACATTTATAACTTCGGTATGAATTTTAAGGTGTGTGTTAAATAATGTTTTGAAGCCTTAATTTTATTGTTGTAGTTCACTTGGAGTATTCTGCAATAATCTTAATTTTTGTTAATGGTCTCCATCCTTCCTCTATGTCATGATATCCATATAAATCCTACTCTTCATATGGAGATATTTCTCTAGCTTATTGGGATCCATTGGCATTCCCTTGGTTGTTACCTTATTGGGATCCATTGGCATTCCCTTGGTTGTTACCTTATTGGGATCCATTGACATTCTCTTGGTTGTTATCTTGTGATTTTCCACATCAAGGTTTGCAAATTGCACTTTTGTTCAATCAATAAAAATTGCAAGATTTATTTAATAATAGTTTATTATTAATAAAAAAAATTAAATAATTGAATATTATTAAATTAGACAAGATTTATAATAATTTATCAATAACTAAAATCATTTTTAATTAATAAAAAATATTAT
>JASDQU010736627.1:29148-41158 GCA_032191745.1 Picea mariana
AAGAATATATTCATGTTCAAGTTGATCAATCTCACCATCACTTGACTTCTTTTGTTGAGTAGATTCAAAAATGCAATATGTAGTGGGGGTATTTAGCGAATTTTAAGCATGCACTTGTTGTGTAAATTCACCAAACAATTAGTAGGAAATAGATGAATATTAGATTGGAGATTTTGTCACTCACCACTATCCATAGATGCATCTGTTTGTGACATAAGAACCTCCCAAACTTTAGGAAGGGATTATGCAAATTTCTTATGTTTCTCAATATCATTTAGAAATTTGATTTCTTTGTATCGATACCATGTTGATGGACAATTGTGTCTACAGTGACAACCATACAAAAATATTTCCATAAAACCTTCTCGGTTGTATTATTGGCATATAAAGGTTTGTCCCTCATAGGATGTAATTAACCAAAATTACCAACAAGTATAATGGATCTTCCACCAAAAGGAATTGATCTTTTTGATGGAAAAGTATCATGCAATCATGAATCGAGATGTATGAATACACATGGTCCTATGAAACTAATTTCATCAATTATAATATATTTAACATCATTTCTTCTTGAAATACATCAAATGCTTAAGCATGCAAAGGATGGAAATATTTAATAGAAATTCATAAGGTGGAATGCATTGTTCTTGCACATATGTTGAAAGCACCAATTCTAATAGGTGCAAGTATAAACAATGGATTCTTTCCATTAGTAGATTGAGAGAAAATTCCTATGAAATGCACTGTAGAAGGTATGATTTGGTAGTCCATGTCATACTCTAAATAATCATTTCCTTTATTTAAATAATTAATAATGATATCAAAAGCAAGGCATTTTTTTGTGGACAATGAAGATGGATAAGCAAATGTATAAGGAAAATGGTGAGTGACTTCTACCATTGATCATGTAATATGTACAAAATCGGTTGGGCCTTTGGCTTCTTGCATTGAATTTGTACTTTGATCCCATAGAAGATTCAATTCAAAGTCTTGTTGACCAAGGGTGTCATTGTCTGAAACTTGAACAATTATGAGGAATGAGATTGGATAACATTTGTCATGAATGCTAGCTAAATTTCCTGAATAAGAACTATGTGAGATGTTTTGAAACATCCAATGTTTCGAGTGAACACTCCACCCATCATTAGGGACAAATAAGATAATATGGTTGAAAAGAGTGCTGGTGAACTTGAGTTTATATAAGAATATTGGTAAGAAGTCATGGATGCTTATAGACTAAGAGTAGTTTGTTGTTATATATATGAAATAAATTTTATATTTTGATTCAAAGTTGTTATTGGTGGATTATGTATCTAGGAAAAAGGTTTATAGTATGGTTGAAAATGATGATGATTCTGCATATGAAAACCACCCATATGAAGGCAAATGAGGATGGTAAAATGTTGATCAAGAGGTTGGTGAAGGGAGTCTGCAAGATTCTATGAAATACCAACTAATCAAGTAGCACATGTAGGTATGAGTTGGTTGATTATGATGCATAATTGTTGAAGGGAGTTGAGGTAAGAGTTCCCTCAATCAAAATTCAATATTTGAATTGATATGAACTATGAGCATGACATTCCATTGGACGTGGTAAGGGAAAAGGGTCTTGAACATATAAATTTATTTAATGATTGAATGAAATCATGTGAAATTTAATATCATGTCATGTTATATTGGTTATGAGTTCATAACCAAAGAAGTTAGGAGATAAATTCCTATTATATAAATGGATGCCAATAGAGATAGCAATGTGTGAGGCCATGATGTGGTTGAATATGGAAGGGTTATATAACCATACAAGTGTTGAATTGTCTTCCTAGTTATAATCTATGTTTTGACTAAAACCTGTTTTCCAACATAGAAGACCACTAAAGGATTATATCTGTAGTGTTATGTATGGGTTGAAGAGGAAGGTATCCAAATGATCAAACCATTAATTGGGGATATTTTGGATGATAAATTGAGGCATTAGCTAGACCTTCCAACTCATCATGGTGGAATACATGACATAGATATATGGTATTTCAGAGGCAATGCAAGGATGCATTACATAGATGCAGCCAACGAGTATTGACACATTGGTTCTTAGTGAATATTCAATTGCATTATGAAAAGCTTGGTATGCTAGATAAGGCACATATAATGAATAATATTTTCATTCTATCGGATATGAGTAACAACTGAATCAATTGAATTAATAGTATTCTAATTCTAAGATCACTTCATGGGTTGATTGAAAATGTTGCAATGAAACGATGATGTGTATAAATACTAATAATTTTTTTGGCTGAATGAAGGTTGAGAAATATTTTTGGTAGAATGGTCCTAGACATGGAAATGGTGTAATCCCATAAGGAAGATCGACTCCTGCAACTACAAGAGCCAAACATTATGAGAAGGAATATCATGCTTGGGAAATTTGATTTCCTATATGAAACATAATTGAAAATTAATAAGTGAAATTTCTATGATGATATCTCATGATGATTGTGTGTGCATGATACAAGTGATATACTAGTTATTGAAGTTGGAAATCTTGGGAAGAAGTCCATTGTTATGACAATGGAACCCTATGATTGTTGTAATTTACTGTCTAAAAAATACTAGTGGGGGGTCTAGTAGTAAGTTATCACTCCCATTGTGTGTGAAATCCTTGGCAATATGGATTTCCCAAGGGACAATGTAGCAGTGAAGGGGATGGTTGAGCCTGGAAGGTAGGTATAAGCAGAAAGAGGCAAATTAAGAATACATGTGGTTGGATTCATGAGGGTGTGTCAAAGGTTGAGTTCTTTCCTATGGAAGATTTGTGAAATGCAAAAATAGCCATATAGGTAAGTATTGGTTTATGATTACAAACTTACTTATGAATAAATGTTACATTATGTAATTAAGAACTCCCATGCATTAGGTAATTGTTGCATGGTAATATCCTTAACATGTATATTACCTTAGTGGTTGCTATAAGAATAGATCGAATAATGAATATAGAAATGGATTACTTGGAAAGAAGAGCACCAAAAGGAAATGGAGCTCAAGGATAGAAACATGAAGTAAATAAATTCCAATGGACTTGTTGCAGCTCGAGAGAAGAAAAGTGGGAGTTGACACATGTGATGCAAGAGGCATATCTAAAAATATTTCAAAATTCTAGAGGCTCCATCATTGTATTTGGAATTCTTGGAGCCACAACTCTAAGAATTCCTAGCTAGTATGTGATGGAGCCCTAGAGGAGATAAGGATTGTCCAAAGGACTTTGGTGAAAATAAAGAAATACAATTCCTTGGGTTTTGTAGAGTAGGGGGAATGAGATATTGTTGGTTGGAATTGATATAGGAGTCAACAATTTGTAAAAGTAAAGTAGTTGAAGTTCTTGGAGATGCAACTCTGATACTTTATGTATAGTCTATATTGGAGCCATGAAGGGGATGAAGATTTTTGTAGGGACTGTGGTGTAGAGAAGGAAATATTGTCCCTTGAGTTGTGCAGGTTGAGGGGAATGCGATATTATTTGTTGAAATTGTTGGAAGAGTTACTTGACTATGAAATTATTATGTATGTTTTGGGACGGAGAACCTTTATTGATTAAGGGAGAAAGATCCTAGCATTGTAATAGGTATGTACACTATTATGGTGATGTACATTGAGGATTGTGAAAAAATAAGAGGGAGTGCATGTAACATCCCTAGTTTTAATCCCCGTGAATTGTAATGTAAATGTACATATATTAAAGAGGTTGGTGAGCCAATATGTTTTGGGATAGAGATATTGTATTGATCAAAGGTCAAAGATCCTCACATTGTAATATGTACATACACTTATTGATAAAAATAAATTTTTCGTTGTAATACAAGAGGGAAAATAACGTTGGGGGGGAATATGATTCCACAAGAGAGGGGGCTAAAAAGGGGTCCAAAGAAAAACCCATGTCATTTTCCTAAGTTAATGTTTCATTATCATCTTATCCTTCATTGAATTATTAAACACTCAATCATTGAATGCATGTAAGAGGTTGGTGGGAGATTCATCTCACCTAGTTATGATAATATGGGTTGATTGCAATCATTTTTGGGAAGAGTGAGAGTGAAGAAATCATGGGAGAAGAAGGAAATTTGAGTAGGAGAGGAGACTATTTTACGAGAATATTTTTGTGATAGAAAAAGCGAGCTTGGTTCTCGGAAAGATAACCAACCATAGTAAGTATGGAAAGACAACTTTGTTGACTTGAGTTTCATGCTAAGAATCAAGATGTGTGCTTGTGAGTGTATTTTATATTGATGGAATTGGTCAAGAGCCTAGATAAGGTTGTTGTAAGGCTCACTCTTGTGATAATTGAGAGTTCATGGATTCCCTAGCTAAGATATTTCCTGGATGGAATTACATTGGATCCCTAGAGGGAAGTAGGATAGCCTCAATGACTGCATGAAAGAGAAGGGGATCCCATTCCTTGGGTTGTGTGCATTGAGGGGAAAGAGAGATGGTGGATTGGAATTGATGTTCGGGTTATGAATCTCAATATTAGGTTGTTGTGTGTGGATAATGGACAACAACCAGAGAGAGAACTCTTCGTTGATTCATAGCCCCATCTCGGGTGTGGATTTATATTGAGAGAAATGGAACAACATGCCTACGGTTGGGAGGAATTTCCCGTGTATGCAACTAGTTGGCGAAACATGTTTTTAAAGACAAGTGTTTTGGTCACCATATTATTTACTATGTTAAATGTTGTGTGTTATTTTTGAGTTACACTCTATATTTTGATGTTTGAATTCCATTGTGTATGACTTAATATTTTTTGTTCATTAATTTAGTATTAATGTGGGTTTCATGAGTTTGTATGTCAAGATATCGTATGATGTTTTGGTTGTAATCAGACTCAAAGTGAGAGCTAGGTATGTTGTAGGGAAGCTCCCTGAATTATCATAGCATGAAGCACTCGATTTCATTGTGATAACAATCCAATACAGTTATCTTTTAATACCCCCAATTCTCTTGAGAATCCTATTACTAAAGGAATTTGCATCCAGAACCAACTGGCAAAGGATCTTCGGGTTACCAATATTGCCAAGAAAAATTACCTCCATGCTCATTCTAATTTCAAATATGTATAAATATCCAATGGTGGCACCTAAAAACACTATTGTTAATAGATCATATTCACTAGGCCATAAAATGGTAATGCACCAATTCAAGCAAATATAGTGCAAATCAAAATAACTATGCATTTGTTTAGGATTCAACATAGTAGAAGAAAGGCATAAAAATCCATTGAATTTTACTTTCTTAGATATTGATAGTAGATCGTTGCATCCATTTGTATTGATTTATTGTGCAAGAGGGAAAATGCCTTTTGGTTTTTAAATTTCCTAAATCTAGAGATAACAATACAATACAAGGTCTTATCAAACATTACCTATATTCCATGTAACATTATTTTATCTTCCTTATCCTTCATCTACTTGAATTATGCACCTCTTCTTATTTGAGTTTTGATGGCTTCATTTTCATTAATTTCATGAAGAAGTTCCTCAGTAGTAGGCATTGCAATTTTACTAGAAAGTTCATCTTGGTTCCTTTTATTTGGATGTTTTAATGGTTCTGGTGAACTAATACAATAGATGACATCATTAATCTTCGGGTGGTAGTGTGACAAATTCTTGAATTTTTGAGCTTTTTGCACAACATTTGCAAACTCATGATAATTGATGAGATTGGCAAGAGGAAGCATAACTTCCATAATATTTTGGTGTTTCAATGGAAATGAAGTGGATGTTAAGATAAATTAGCAATATTATATCAATCCTTTTAGCATTGAATTTTCATTAACCATTTAGTCATGACAATGAGTACTCCTATTCCATGACTACCTCTTCTTCTTTTTGTTACTTCCTTTGAAATTGTGATGGATGGGGATTCATAAGAATAGAATATCATTTTATTTTTCATTTGTGTGAGTAGGTCAACTCATCGTGAGGCATATCAATTGTATAAAGTCTTTTAAAGGTGTACTAATGGTGGTAGTTGATGTTGTAATTATAATAAAAGGAGGAGGGTAGACTAAATGCATAAGAGCTGGTAATGAGGGATGCAAAATTTTTCTTTTATAATAAAGGGAGGAGGAAACGCATAATCTTCACAATCATGCAACACATTTGAAATTTATTCAATATGTATTAAGTGGCTATAAAGCATATAAACATGATTTGTAGTTAGCTAATTAAATTTCCATTTAATATAGAATCTTCAATTAAACAACCTTCACCAAAGTTTAGGTTTTCCCAACCTTTCAGTGCATTAGAGAGAGTGTGGCTACAACCCTTACTATGAGTTTTCCACGACAATAAAGACATATTCTCTCTTCCTCATCTTGATATCGCATTGGAATTTAGACATGACATGAACGACTCTCTTTTTCTTCTTCTCCATAGTTCACATAATCCAAGAATCAAATCTTGGAAAAGTGTAGGGGATTTCTTTCTCTTAGTCTCTATATCCATAGATAGTTTCCAAATCAAATGATAGAGAGGTGTATCAACCGAAACCACTTCATRATTCCTTGGAAATTCTAAACAGTTTTATTCACATGTTTCTTTATTAGAATTCACAAGAACCTCACACTTCATTTTGCATTTTCAATCTTTTCAATGTATTGCAAGTAGTGAATGCCCACCTAAATAGGGGTCTACAAGTACATCAACATTGTTATATTTTGTATGCTATAATCCTATTTCCTTATGGAATTGTATGTCCTTATGTGATGTTAAGGTGCTAAGAGCCATTCAAATGTGTTAAAAAATGCTATAAGAAAGAAACACCATTTGAATTTGAATTTTGATGGATTCCATTCAAAAACACGCATTCAACAAAATATTCATGTACCTCAAAATCATTCAAAGTTATTGAAGTTAAACTCGATACCATTCAAATCTATGAAAAATATATTACATTAATAAATGTGGAAAACATGCTCACAAGATATTCCAATGGAGTCCCCCCTCAATGTACATGATCATTTGTTATGCTCTATTTATGTATCCATCCCTACCTCGAGAATGAGAGGAGATTTATGTAGTCTAGTACTTTCATGGACTGCATTTGCAATGTGTTAGAGCACATAACATGGTGGTACAAAAGTGGTGAGGTAAGAGAAAAAGTCAAAACGTTCAAAACACTTGGCATTAGCTATTCCTTCTAATACTCATTTTTGCACACATGGATTAAATTTACTTTCTATTAGTAACATTGCATCATAGGGAGGCAAAGGTGCTATCAAGTGAGTTCAAAGTTCAAAAAACGTCACACTATATTTACATTCACAAAAATATTATCCGTGATCAAGAAAATTGTAGATTACAACAATATGTGGATTGATATGAAGTTTTTATTTTTAGTTTACCTTGTCTACAATTGTGCCTACAATTATCATCCTTTTTAGATTTTGATATCTTGTTATCTCTAGATAAAGCTTGATTTATCATCTCTACCATTTCCCTTTTATTTTGTTGGATTTATTAGCAAATTGTTTTTATTCAACAAATGCTTAGCAACCAAACTATTTTAAAGATTTCTCCACCAATATATCAAATGCATCAATGAATTCTCAAATTTTGCATTTCACATTATTTCAATCCCAATAAAATTTTAAAATACAACATTTTCATTTCTCCATCTTATAACGACCTACTTTTTCACCTTGAAAAGAAAATAATGATTATATATTCTATAGTAAAAGAAAATAAGATGATATGATATAAAGTGATATAAAAAAATAAAAAACAATGATGTAGTACAATAAATATAATTCAAAATTATATTTAATTCTCAAACTATTTTAAATATTTCTCCACCAATATGTCAAGTGCATCAATGAATTTTCAAATTTTACATTTCACATTATTTCAATCCAAAGGAAATTTTAAAATATAACATTTTCATTTCTCCATTTTATAACGACCTACTTCTTCACCTTGAAAAGCAAATGACGATTATATGTTCTATCCTAAAAGAAAATATGACTAGCACAGTCAATCTAAGTAGCGATTCTAATGCCGAGTTGGTGGCATATAGAAAGAAAAGCATCCGGAAACTGGTGGCACTTAGACGATTGACGTCAAGTCAAGTCCAGTCCTCACGACTGATGGGGGAGCGGGGGATAAAAGGAAAGCGTGGAAAAATTGAGGACGCTTTAAAAAATCCTCCAATTTTCTCCTCATTAAATAAAATTTCGCCTCATTACTTTCAAGTCAAGTCAATGCACTCCTTTCTCTGTAATTGCCTTGCAATTTCCTTCTGTGTAATTAATTGCCTTGCGATTTCCTTCTGTGTAATTGCCTATGATAGTTTTTCCCCGCAGTGTTTTAAATGGTAGTTTTTCTCTCATTCCAACTCAGAGATTGAAGCGAGCGACTTTTCGACGATTGAGTGGTGGGGCACAGAGATGAAAGGAAAGCTTGGGAAAATTGTTCGATAACTTTACTGAAATTCTCCCGATTTTTTCGCCATTAAAGTCATGTCAATATGGACAGTTCACGATTTAGAGGAAAATCCTCCAATTTTCTCTTCATTGAAGAAAAATTTCACCCGATTACTTTCAATTCAAATCAATACACTCCTTCTCTGTAATTGCCTTGCAATTTCCTTCTGTGTAATTGCCCCATTTTTTCGGCGAAGTCAAATCAATACAGACAGATCGAGGCTAAAGGAATACTCCGATTTTCTCTTTATTTAAGAAAATTTCGCTCGATTTCTTTCAAGATACTCCTTCTCACGTCAAGTCAATTCACTCTTTCCTCTGTAATTACTTTGCACTAGCACAGTTGAAATGTGGCTGGTGAACGTCGAAATAAGATAGTTGGGCAATTCAATATGAAACTCACCGACAGTTGAAACGCATATAGAGCTGAGGAAATTTAAAAATTAAATGTGGTAATTCCAAAGGTTAATCAGTGAAACGTGGCAATCATATGGTGGTACAGTAATTTTTGAATATGACTAGGTAAATGTTAAAAAGTAAACACATTAACTGATGCATTCAAAAATACAAGGAAGTTATGAAAAGTAAATCACATTCATTGATTTGGGAGGAGGACTAAAAATATGCCAGCATCTTCAATTGTTAACCATGAGATTAGAATTTTAGATTAAAAGGTGATTAATTGTGCCCATCTCCAATAGCTATAAGCCTTTTGACGTAATGATATAATATGATGCGATATAAAAAAATAAAAAACAATAATGTAGTACATTAAATATAATTCAAAATTATTATATATGATTCTTCAAAGAAAGTATTAAATTGAAAATAAATCATTTTTTCAATATGTAAAATTAAAAATATTTTTTAATAGATAAATAATAATAAAAAAATTAAAAAAAACAATTTACATATATTTAAAATTATTAAAAAATTAATTAATATAAATAAAGTATATTTTAATTTTAATTAATTTTAAAATTTTAAATAAAATATATCTCAATTTTTATTTTTTTTATTCATTAATTATTAAGTTTAAAAATCTTTATTTAAAAATTTAATTAAAAAAATTTAAAATACCAAATATATTTTTATAGCTAAAATAAAAATAATATGAAGTACCACTTTTATGATAAAAGTTATAACCAATTAAATAGGTAAGTGTAACCAAAGTGAAGTGCAAATTTAATATGGGTTAGGTTTATAACTTCCTACTAATAAAAACACACAATTTTTTCAAAGTGAAAACATACTTATATTAGTAAATATAAAAAAGTATCTCTCAACTATTAAACTTTCGAGCAATCAATATACACAAAATGTACTAGTTCATCTTTTTTAAACATTGTTATCTTAACTGATAATCAGTTTTTCAAATGTATATGTTTGTATTTTTGTTATTCTCATCTAGTTATAATGCTTTTTTTGAGAATTGGTCAATTTCTTTATTATATTCTTTGTAAATGTGTTGAGCTTTGAGTTGTAAAAACTTTCCTCTTAACACTTGTATTTTTGACATTCATGACAGCAAAATAACTACTTGTAGATTATTTTCCTTAATAAATCAATCAATTATAATCTTTAAGTCCCTTACCAATTGTAACCTTAATACCTTTTTATAACATGTAAAATATAAAATATACCACAAAGCTAATAACAATTTACTTAGAATTACAATTAAAAATAAAAAATAAGCAAAGATTAAAAAATCTTAATTGTCTAACCATATGCAAATAAGTTGTATTTTCTTTTTCAGTGGAAAATATAAAATCACAAAAATGTCGAGTAACATATGATGTATATAGTTAAAATCATTGGCTATCAACGTTATAATATACATTACTTTTAATTTAACATATACAAATTAATTTTAACGTGGCAACATTTGTTAGTGAAGGCTCAATTCGGCATTCAAATCACATACACCACCCTAAAAAGATATGTATGTGACCACCATCATTTTTTAAAACTAGCACAGTCACATAATTGTGGCTGATCAACGTCGAAAGGTTGATAAGATGAAAAGAATCTTTAAAAGAATATATTAAATTTTATTATTGATTAGCTATCAAAGTAATTTTTAAATATGATTTGGTAAATGTAAAAAAGTAAACACATAAACGGATGTCTTTATAATAGCTAGGAAGTTAATGATTGAAATCACAACCATTTATTTTGTGTGACTACTAAGAATATTTCAGCGATATTTAATCATGTCCATAGAAAACTTATTAAGCACTAAACCCTTATTAAATCTGCCAATTGTCAATAAATGTATGCCTTTCAGCGTAATTAGGAACATATTTAATTTTCAAATCAAATACACGACTCTACAAAGATATGTATGATCTTTTTATTTTTTAAAATTATAAATATATATTTTTTATAAAATTTCATGATAATTTAATATTAAAAAAATCATATATCAGTTTAATGTAAACATATTTCAGATATAATTTGATTTCATATACCAATTTAGTACAGTTAACAAGATCTTGCAATTAAATTATTATTAAGACAAACAAAGTCAATTGAGTATAGTTAGCCTACGCATTGTAGTAAGAGTCTACCTACTCCCTTTGGCGGATAGCTTCTTATTGGCAACCACGAATTACTTCGCGGTAGACCCCCTCGGCCTTGACTTTGGTTTTCATAATGAATTATTTAGTTGAATTGTGTGTCCGTTTCAGAGGTTACGAAATTATATATTGGAGGGTTTAGATAAGACTCGGTCAGATGAACTGAAACCACGATGCCTACATTGACAGAGTGGTCTTCGTGGATATTTGAGAAAATGTTTCAATGAAGAGAAGAAATGAGAAGCTACTGGATTCTACTGGTAGGTTTTATCATTAATATTGCAGGTGCCATGGCGATGGGCAATGGAGGGAAGCATCAATCAAAATGTCCCTACGATCTCACAATAGCCTCCCATATGATTCCCTCGTCCTGCTTCGCAAATAACACCGATCAATCCATCTCGAAGAGCACTTGCTGCTGGTCCGTTTTCGCGTCCTATGTGCAATCGATTTCTCTGTACGCCAACCGAACCGGGACCGTCTTGCTGGACGCCAATGGCTCCAGGCACTGCACGAACGAATTCGTGCGTTTCGTCCGGTCCAGGGGCCTTGTCGATCCCGCCTTCTTCAGGAGAAATTCAACCTGCGTGATCAATCCCTTGACCTTCACGGCGAATGCGGGGCCCTGCAGATATGCCACCCTCGACGATATCTGGAAGGTGAGCGATCTCGGGAACGCCTCCATGGCCTGCGACGGACCGAACCTGAATGAGCAGAAGGCCTGTGTGAGATGCCAGAACAAGGTCATTGGGAACGCCTTGGAATTGCTGAATCTCACAAATTCTAAAGAGTTCGTGCCCTGCGGGATAACGGTGACTATCGGAATCTGGGGAAGGGACCCGTCGGAGGAGAGGTATGTGCAGTATTATGGGTGTGTTAATCAGGTGTTGGGGAATGTTGGGGGCCTGGGCACGTCGTCGCTCATTCCGTCCCCGCCCCCGCCACCGAACCCACCACC
>JASDQU010736627.1:41178-54557 GCA_032191745.1 Picea mariana
AAGACAAACAAAGTCAATTGAGTATAGTTAGCCTACGCATTGTAGTAAGAGTCTACCTACTCCCTTTGGCGGATAGCTTCTTATTGGCAACCACGAATTACTTCGCGGTAGACCCCCTCGGCCTTGACTTTGGTTTTCATAATGAATTATTTAGTTGAATTGTGTGTCCGTTTCAGAGGTTACGAAATTATATATTGGAGGGTTTAGATAAGACTCGGTCAGATGAACTGAAACCACGATGCCTACATTGACAGAGTGGTCTTCGTGGATATTTGAGAAAATGTTTCAATGAAGAGAAGAAATGAGAAGCTACTGGATTCTACTGGTAGGTTTTATCATTAATATTGCAGGTGCCATGGCGATGGGCAATGGAGGGAAGCATCAATCAAAATGTCCCTACGATCTCACAATAGCCTCCCATATGATTCCCTCGTCCTGCTTCGCAAATAACACCGATCAATCCATCTCGAAGAGCACTTGCTGCTGGTCCGTTTTCGCGTCCTATGTGCAATCGATTTCTCTGTACGCCAACCGAACCGGGACCGTCTTGCTGGACGCCAATGGCTCCAGGCACTGCACGAACGAATTCGTGCGTTTCGTCCGGTCCAGGGGCCTTGTCGATCCCGCCTTCTTCAGGAGAAATTCAACCTGCGTGATCAATCCCTTGACCTTCACGGCGAATGCGGGGCCCTGCAGATATGCCACCCTCGACGATATCTGGAAGGTGAGCGATCTCGGGAACGCCTCCATGGCCTGCGACGGACCGAACCTGAATGAGCAGAAGGCCTGTGTGAGATGCCAGAACAAGGTCATTGGGAACGCCTTGGAATTGCTGAATCTCACAAATTCTAAAGAGTTCGTGCCCTGCGGGATAACGGTGACTATCGGAATCTGGGGAAGGGACCCGTCGGAGGAGAGGTATGTGCAGTATTATGGGTGTGTTAATCAGGTGTTGGGGAATGTTGGGGGCCTGGGCACGTCGTCGCTCATTCCGTCCCCGCCCCCGCCACCGAACCCACCACCGGTTTCACGTGAACCGAGTGGCAGTAAGACGAGGAGAAGAAGCCGTATCCCTGTAGCCGTCCTTGCGGGGAGCGCCGGTGGCGGAGTGGTTCTGCTGGTTTTGGCAGTGTTAATTGTGGCGAAATTCAAGAAAAGGAACAGGCCCCTCGAGGATTCCACCGCAAGTAGCTCGTTGCAGGTAGTATTGAATTCTGACCTCTTTAACAATTTGCCTATATATTTTTGAAGGACACAAACTGAAAATTTTCAACTATGATTACAGGCCCTCACGCGGAGCCTTATGGGCAGACGCAAGAGGCCGGAGACGGTTGCACGAGAGCCGCTACCGACGGAGGGGTTGTATATATTTACGAAGCGCGAGCTCCAGAGGGCGACCGACGATTTCAGCGAAGGTCACGTGCTGGGCAAGGGAGGCTCCGGGAAGGTCTATCTGGGCAAACTCCCGAGCGGGAAACAAGTGGCCATCAAGCGAATCGTGCAGAAGAGAAAGGTGGATCAGTTCTACCAGGAGGTGGAGCTCTTGTCCAGGTTGAGGCACCCCAACCTCACGTCCCTCCTCGGCTACTGCCGGCACAGGGGCGAGTACATACTTGTTTATGAATACATGCCCGGAGGCGACCTTGGGTGCCTCCTGTACAGACAGCAGGATCCCGCGATGCCCTGGGACCGGCGGCTACGGATCGCACTTGATTGCGCGGAGGGGCTGACGTACCTCCATCTCTTTCCGGACGGTGCCATCGTGCACCGCGACATCAAGCCCACCAACATCCTCCTCAACGAGTCCGGGCAGGCGAAGCTGTCGGACTTCGGAGTGTCGAAGCTCATCGCCCCGGATTTGTCACACGCCTCAACGGAGATCAAAGGGACGACCGGTTACCTCGACCCAGAGTATTTCACGGGCGGCAAGCTTACAGAAGCCAGCGATGTCTACAGCTTCGGAATCGTCCTGCTGCAGCTGATTTCCGGCAAGAAGGCAATCATCAACACGCCCTCCGGCGGGGCCGAATCGATCGCTTACACGACACACATGTTCATGAGAGGCGGAGACCCGGATGTGAGAAATCTCGTCGATCCCCGGATCGCAGAGGCTGTGGATGCTCGTGATTTGAAGTCCATCAAAATGTTGCTAGACGTAGCCTACCGCTGCGCTCAGCCGTACAGAGACGATAGGCCTTCCATGGCGGAAATTCTCAATGTAGTCAAGGAGGCCTGGAAGAATTGTAAAGATGAAGTATCCGATATTGTCACAGATAAGGAGGCAATCCTTATCTCGATTGCAGATTCCGTACCTCAAATAAACGATAATCACTGAAGGGAGCATCTGACTAGCAAATTATGTAGGGATGAGGTATCCGATATTGTCACAGATAACGATAGTCACTAAAGAGAGCAGAAGCCTCGTCTGCATCTGACTCTAGCAAATTATGTAGTGTGTGGGTTTTCGCTTTTAAGCAGTTGTGATTGTAATTTAAATTCAATATGTTTGTAGGAAATTGACATGGGATGGGTTTTTTGATGATAGGTGGATAGACTTCACGGATTCTGAAATGCAGAAATATCAGCATATTTCCAAAATGAAAAACTGTAACGGGTAAGTAATTCTAATGAAGAAATATGAGCATGTTTCCAAAATGAGAAACTGAACGGCTAAGTAATTTAAATGGAGAAACATTTAAATATTTCTGAAATGGAAACGGTAAGTAAATTTAAAATGCTGAAAGATAGGAAAAGAGTTTTTCTTGGATGGTTAAATTGAAAATTCTGAACGATAGGAAAAATGTTTTTCTTGGATGGTTATATTAAAGGCTTGATGTATGGTGGGATTGCCTACTGGAATATCGTTGTCACTGCTTGGGCGTTTTGTTGTACGCAATTTTTGCAAGTTCGCTCTCCCCTGTTGATGGTAAGTTGCTCCACTGGTGAGGTCCCCCGTCCCCCACCCACGTTGGTATCCTGCCATCGAACCCACTATTCACTTCCCAAATCCAAGACGAAGGTGAACTAGAGTTGGTCTGGGTATCAATTCACTTTGCTGCCAACTATCGCTACCGTCTCCTGTTGAGCCAATCCAATTTGTTCGACCCTGGTTTTCATTCGAATTCCTACCATTCCAGATAAATGCAACTAACCTTATTCCTATAGCACCTTCGTTTTTCATGTTGTTCTTATTGTTAATATGCTTCTATGTGCATTGTTCCTTTAATGAATAACTAATCTAAATGTGTATTCTTCCTTTAACGAAGAATTAATTTAAATGTTTGATTTTTTTTTATTTTTTTTTTGGTAATTATCATTTTAATTTTATTTTAATTTTGTTATATAATTATTGATGAAATCACAATTTTCTATTATTTAAATTGTATTTTTAAATAAATAAATAAATTCAATACCAAAAAAATCTTAAAACACTCAAATTATATAAACTCAACAACTCAACTCTTTAATAACTTAAAACTACCACTGAACTTTATTCCATACATAACAAGCATATAAACCATGAAACATCCAACCATGGTCCATGATTCTTATCATCTTTTGTAATTTTATGACTTAATATAAACAAGACCGCATAATGGTAATCCTTGTCACATTGAAGTATGAAAATGGATTTGGTTTGCATTTAATATGAGTTATGAAAAGATTAACCAGTTTGTTTTTCAATGTTGGCTTCCTAATTTAATTGAGCTACCATAGTATGAAAATCATTTGAATAAGTGGTTTTGTAGATGCCATCAGGTGGTTTTGCATTTGTAGATGCCATCACAGTTGTATAAAATATTACTATGGGTGTTGCATGCTTTATGTGTCCTGGAAATCATTGAGGATACGCGTAATCATTTGGCTACCCATCTCTTACATGAATAGACAAATATACAACAGATAATCTGCAATTTATGAGCCCCGTCCATACGCTATGTCAATTGGTGCCAAGGACGAGTTTATAATTGATAGAACTAAGTGGATGGAGTTTATAATTGATAGAACTAAGTGTAAGTGGACGGAGTTTATAATTGATAGAACTAAGTGGATGTAGCATGGGAGTTTGAGAAGTATCATTGTCATCAACAATGAAGATAATCGATTGGAAAATTGGAAAGAAAGTTCTATGCTTTCTCTTCTTTATCAACTTGAGAAACACAAATTTTCACCAAATAATGGAGAAATGGATGAACAACCATAACATTCGAGGGAATGATTTATGATGCCATTGTGATGGAAGTCTTCTCCATGGGTTGCGGAAGTAATGTATGCAGGGGATATGTCAGAAAACGATGATTACACCGTAGTTGACCCACAATAAGAGGTGAAATAGTTAGACCAATGACCTGAATAAACAAATGCATATTAATATTTGAGAAAAAACAAAAAAATAATTTCTTAATGTAAAACTTTGGAGCGAAGGTGAAATTTATAGTCAACCCTCTTACTAATAGTGAGTCAACCATGAATTCATTGCTATATACATTACTTTAGTAATTATATAACTAGCATAGCCACTAAATCGCTGCTGGTGAACGTCGAAAGACTTATGGCTGGTAAGATGAAACTATGAAACGAATGAAGAATATGAAGGTTTCAAGCAGTCTGCATTCTATTTGTAAAGGTAAGAACAACTTTGCATAAGTTTTCTTTAGCATTGAAAGAGGAGAAGGTGTTGATAGAGAGTTCACATTTTTTTTTTAAACACAGGGCTTCACTTCGAGGTAAGATAGTTCAAAAATAATAAAAACTTAGTCATAAAAATAGTGTTGTGCCATTGCTTCTGGTTAAAGTTGGTGTAAGGATCAGATTTGGAAGAAATTGTTATAATTCTATTTGGTACTCCAAACTGACTGAGTAGTAGTATTGTCCCTGGATAATACAAGAAGGGAACTATTTTTATAGTAATAGGGATTCAATGCTCTAATGACAATGTGGTGCATAGTGTCAAACCCTAACCCTAAAGGTAAACCTAATGCCCAAAAGGTGAAGGAAAAAACTGGCTGCTAAAATTGTGACAACCCTAATAGTAATCCTAAACAATAATCCTAACCTCAAAAAAATTATCCTAGAAAAATATTAAAAAACATATAACCTCATGATGACGTCCATTCCACTTGCTTCTTGCTAAGCGGCTCGGGGTACTTATTAATGCTTCATATGATCTTGGAAAGCCTTAGGAGGCTACCTCGACTGCATGTTACCTGTAAAATTAAAACCAAAATACTTTTAGGTAAAAAAAGAACAAGAACAAATACGAAAAAATATATACAGATATGATATAGCATATACATATATAATATGATATAACAATTCTTTTTCCAAAACTGAATCCTATGATGGTTCACTGAGAACGATATAAGGTGTCGAGAATACCCAAGCCAGGCCGCCTGTACAGATTAAACTTTCCTCTAAAGAAAGGGGTTGGGGTTGGGGTTGCCTTGAGGCATCCAACAATACAAGACATGCAACTTATCGGTTTCCTTGAGGTGTCCAGTATTACACTACATCAATCGACTATAAATTAATTCACAGAAAGGCTTACCGTTGGTAAGCGGAAAGGTGTCCAGCATTACACTACATCAATCGACCATAAATTAATTCGTAGAAAGGCGTCCAACATTACACTACATGCAAATTTTCGAGTTAGTTACTAATCCATCTGTAAATAGCAGAAAATGAAACGCTCATGGGTCGACGATCCAATATGAAACACGATAGCAGAAAATGAAACGCTCATGCATAAAATGAAATGTTCATGGGTCATAATTCAATATGAAACATGAGAGCTGAGGAAATCCTAAGGTTAATCATTTAAACGTGGAAATCATATGGTGCTACAGTAATTTTTTAATATGATTAGGTAAATTTTAAAAAGTAAATGGGGTAACAGATGCATTCAAAAATACAAGTTATGAAGCTTAAATCACATTCATTGATTTGGGAGGATGACTAAGAATATGACACCGTCTTCAATTGTTAGCCATCAAATTAAAATTTTAGATTAAAAGGTTATTAATTGTGCCCATTGTCAATAGGTGTACGCCTTTCGACGTAACTAACATAACTATATAATTAAAAGTGGTTGATATACATAGATAGGTGTCATTTTCCACCCTTTTTAACTAATAGCGTCTATTGACATATATCAACCAATTTTAAGTACGTGGTTGTGCTAGTCATGGGGATGATTAGTAGATTTGTGAATTAAAATACAAATATAATTAATATTAAAATATTTATAATACTTTAGAATGGTTGACCCTATTTGGTTATATTTGACCATAGTTTTAGCGATGGTTGATTATGTTTGACTATGTTTCACTATGAATGACTTTATTTAGTCATGGTTGACTAGGTCAACTATGTTGAACTATTATTGGCCATGGTTGAATTTAGTTAACCATGCTTGATTGACTATGGTTTTCCATGATTGGTTATTTTTTACCATAGTTGACTTTGGTTAGCCATTATTGCTTATGATTGACTTTGATCGACCATGTTGAACTATCATTGACTAGGTTGAACTATTATTGGCCATGGTTAATTTTTTTTGACAATGTTCAATGTTTGACTATGGTTTACCATGGGAGACCATGTTGACTATGGTTTTAATCATGTTGCCTATGATTGACTATGGATGACTATGGTCGACCATGTTTTACTATGTTTATCTTTGGCTGACCATGGTCGTTTGTGGTTGAATTTGGTTTTATTATGGTTGACCATGGTTATCTATGGTTGAACATGGTTGACAGCAAATGACCATGGTTAACATTGGTTGACTTATGGTTGAATTTGGTTTATGTTTGGTTTACTATGGTCGAATTATGGTTGACGTTGGTTTACCATGGTCGACTTATGATTGACTATGGTTTATGTTTGGTTTACTATGGTTGACCTTGCTTGACTTTGGTTTATTATGGGTTTGTTATGGTTGACTTTGGTTTACTATGGTTGACCATGTTTAACCATGTTTGACTATGGTTGAATTAGGTTAAATATCATTCACTTTGGCTAACCATGTTGATTATATTTAACTATGGTTTACTATGGTAATATCTCATTATAATATTCATCATGGTTGGCTTATGTCAAATTGCTATGTTCCTTAATGGCTATGTCACAATGTGACATCCATCAAGGGTTATATCACATTGTGACATTCCTTAAGGATTATGTTAGATTGTAATGTTCCCTAATGGTTATCTCGGATAACAACGTTCATTTTTGTTTTTTTATGTCGAATTGGTACATTCCTCAATCGTTATGTCACATTGGAATGTGCATTGAGAGTTACGTCATGTTATGACATTCCTTAAAGGTTATGTTTTAGTGCAATATTCCTGAATGGTTAATTTGCATTGAATCATTATATAACTTGTCATCTATATTGGTACTTTTTGGGTGGAAATGTTGGAGGAATTGACTTGCAGGGATCATTTTAGTGGTAGGTCCTAGTTTGGAAAATTGGGGTCCAGAACCTTCTCAATCCATTTTGAGGAATCAAATGAAATTTTGGGGGTAAAAACATTCCAAGTATAACTTACATCCCCTTGATGTTATTGTACACATCAAGACCTTTCCAATGGTGCAAAAATTGCCTCAAGCGAAGCTCGTATGTAGAAGTTATGCCTTCTGCAAGTTGACCTACCTTGTTGACCACCATGGTACGAGTGGATGCCATGTTAGCTCCCATTATTCACACATGAGGGGATAGCCACATGTGGAATTTTAAGTATATTCTAGAAGGTCCAAAACCTTATAACTTATTGAGGGTTGACGATGCAAAAAACTAACCCTAGATGACTATCAGGCTATGTTAAATATCGGGCCACTAGGAGGAGAAGTGGTGCCATTCTTTATCATTGTACTTGTTCCATTGTTGAGCAAAGCATCTAGTAGTTGTATTTTTAGAGAATAACAAAGGAGGTAGGATATTATACAAACAACTATTCGGGCCATAGTGTCAAAGACAACTCCATAGTGTGTGCACCCCCTTTCTTTGTACTTACATTTCATAACTGAAGAAAAGAGTGAAGAGCATAGGTCTCACCTTCTATCTAGGGTTTTTGCCATATTGGGTTTCCCAGGACACATATTATGTTCAGTTATGTGGATGGTGTTTTATATTCTTGTTCTTTCATTTCAAATTCAGTAATAATTAATCTACAATCTAAGGAAATTATTTGCATAATCTAATATTTTAGAGTATTGCAAGATTTGTTGTGATGAATTGTTCCAGTGGAATATCCATGGTAGTTTACAGATTGATGGTCATGATGCATTTTGATATTCATATTTATCAACTTATATGGAATTTCTATGTTCCTCATTGGTATTGGTGAAAACACATTCATTAACCGTTATGTCACATTTGTGATGCTCCTTAATGGTTATGTTGCATTGTGACATTCATATTGGTGGACTTATGTCGAATTGTAGTGTTTTTGAAGGGTTTGCATTGCAATGTTCATGAAAGGATGTGTTAGATTGTAATGTTCCTCAATGGTTATGTAGCATGGTGAAATTTATCTTGGTTGACTTATGATGAATTGTTATGTTCCTCAATGGTTATGTCACAATATGATGTTCCAAGGGTTAGGTTTGATTGTCACATTCCTTAATGGTTTTTTCATATTGCAATGTTTATCATCGTTGACTTATGTTAACCATTGTTGTCTTTAGTTGGCCATGGTTCACTATGGTTGACTTTGATTGACTATGGTTGACCACGTTGATTATGGTTAGCAATGATTAACTATGGTTGAGCATGTTGATTAAGTTTAACCATGGTTTACTATGGTAATGTGGTATTGCAATGTTCATCTTGGATAATTTATGTCAAATTGCTACATTCCTCAATGGTTGTGTCACATTATGACATTCATAAAGGCTTATGTCACGTTGTGATGTTCGACAATGATTATGTTGGATTGTGACAATCCACAATAATTATTTTGCATTGTGATGTACTTCTTCATTGACTTATGTCGAATTCCACCATTCCTAAATGGTTACGTCACATTGTGATGTTCATATAAGGTTATAAACTTTAGACATTCCTTAAGGGTTATGTTTCAATGTGATGCTCTTGAATGGTTGAATATGGTTGATTATGGTTTACTTTGGTTGATTTATGTTAACCATGGTTGATTATGGTTGATTTTAGTTGACTTTAGTTGATTATGGTCGATTATGTTTAACCATTTTTTAGTATTGTAATGTCTCATTGTGACGTTATGATTGACATATGTTAACCATGATTGTCTTTAGTTGACTATGGTTCATTATGGTTGACTTTGGTTAAGTTATGTAAACCATGGTTCACTATGATTGACTTTGGTTAAATATTCTTGACCACAATCGATTATGGCTTACTATGGTTGTTTATGGTTGATTGTCATTGAATCTAGTAGATTATGGTCAATTATTTAAACCCTAGTTTTCTACATTGTGATGTTTGTCTTGGTTAACTAATGTCAAATTGCTACATTTTGCAATGGTTGTGTCGCATTGCAACATCCATCAAGGGTTTTTCCAAATTATGACATTCCTCAAGGATTCTGTGGATTGTAATGTTCCCCATTGATTATGTTGCATTGTGACATTCATCTTCATTGTGTTATGTTGAACCGCCATGTCCCTAAATGGTTACGTCACATTGTGACGTTCAACAAAGGTCATGTCACCTTGTGACATTCCTTAAGGGTTATGTTTCGATGTGATGTTCTCGATTGGTCATGATGCACTGTGATATTCATCTTGGTTGGATTATATGGAATTGTTATGTTACATTGTGACATTCTTTAAGGGTTATGTCACATTTATGATGTTCCTTAATGATTATGTTGCATTGCGGTGTTCATCTTGGTGGAATTATGTTGAATTGCATTTTTTTGTGATGTTCCTTAAGGGTTGTGTTGCATTGCAACATACCTCAATGGTTATGTTGGATCGCAACATTCCTCAAAAAGGTATTTCACATTGCGGAATTCATTTTGGTTGACTTATGTTGAATTCCAACACTCCTAAATGGTTTTGTTGCATTGTAATGTTTATCGATGGTTATGTCACAATATGATGTTCCCAAAGTGTTTTGTTCGATTGTGATATTCATAAATGGTTGTCACATTTTGGTGTTTATATTTTATGAGTTATGTTGAAATGTCATGTTACCTAATGGTTATGTTGCAATACAACGTTCATCAAGAGTTATGTTGCAATGAAAAATAAATAGTGTTGACCATGGTTGAAATTAAAAGGTTGACTTCAACATTGTGTCACATTGACTATGGTTGATAATAATAATATTATTATTATCAACCATAGTCAATGTGACACAATGTTGAAGTCAACCTTTTAATTTCAACCATGGTCAACACTATTTATTTTTCATTNTATGAGTATGTGAACTTTGAAGTATCTACATTCTTGTGTTTGAAATTCTTTATTACATGATAGATTATATCTAATTTTTTTATGAGTTAATTTATATGTTTTTATTATAATTGAAATGCATCTATTAGATAGTACAATGTAGCGTTAATACATCATATTGACTATGGTTGAAAATGTTTTACTATGTTTGAATTTAGTTGGGCATGGTTGGTTGTGGTTGACTATGGTTGAATTTTGTTGACAAGGATTAGCCATGGTTAAATATGGTTGATTATGTTGACCATGGTTGAATAGGTTTCACCATGGTTAACTAGGTTGACTATGGTTATGTCTCATTGCGAAAAACATGGTTATGGTTGAACATTGTAACACACTCAACCTCCTATTCCCACTTAGGCTGGGGGGTGTTCATTTTCCTTCTTTCTCTCATGTTAAGGGCTCATATTTGATCCTCTTAGATCCCTATCCATTACATTAATCCGTGAGAAATATCCCTTGAAGAAACACTTACTTTTATCAACCCTCTCATTCAACCTCCAACTACCAACAAAGTCCTCATAAGGATTCACCAGAACAAGTAAGGACCTGAAAATTCCTAATCAAAAGGTTAGGAATACCCCTCACCACTTGATCTACGATCTACAGTGACTTGGACTCACTCCCATAAGATCTTCATATTACAATATTCAAATCCATATCCTGATGGTTCCCCTCCTATAGGTTGTTCTGATGGATCCAACGACCCTTGGAATCAGATACCAATGGCTCCGATCTCGTCGGCTCCTTTAGTCACTCGATGGTTATCTTCTTCCTCCTCAACTACTCGATAATCTATTAGGCATGATCCACAATATATATACAACTAAGATTATATAGTGCACCCACACACAGATCTATGGTTCAGGCCCTTCCTCATAGTCCTTCTTCATCAGAGTGCTTCTACTCTGAGTGCCATAAATCACTCTGACCAGATCATTTCGATGGGTTATTCCAATGGATCCAATGATTCATGGAGTGTACCATCTAACAATCAAGGTTCATTTGGAATCACACAACTACATGAAAATTGAGGTTTCTAAACTTTTCCTCCTTGAAATAGATCATGCTGGATCCAATGGTTGTGATCCATCAAGATACCTTCCGATAGATTGACATTCCTCATACTCCCTTGTTGTCAAACTTCCTTCGATACCATCATCTAGGTATCCAAATATCCATCTTTCCACATACTCACACCTTCCACACTGGTCATCGATGGTCCATGATTCATCATCCCTCCCTTTGATAGATAAACGACTCTTGTTGACTTGGAGTCTTCCCCATCGGAGTCCCATGGTAAACCTACACTCAATCAATTCAACAGTATCATCTTTCAACCAATGGTCAGGATCTTCTCACTACATCGAATCAATGGTTGTCATTTGTTCAGACTCAAAACATGAGTTTTCTTCAAAATAACAGTCTGAATCAGGACTTAATCGTTAAGGGTCTCTTCAAAATTATTCACCAAGGATTTACCAAAATTTATTGGGCTTTCTCCTTTACTCTAAATTCGACTAAGGTACTCTCACTTTAGACCTGATTGAGGATTTGCATCCTGCAAGATTTCCATTTCAAAGGCTTGCAATTCCATGGGGTTATGCTCAATCTTAACACCACTCATTTAACCATTCACATTTACCTTGTTTGTCAGTGAAAACAATCATACATAATCCATTTTAATCAGGAATTCAACCATTCCTTCATTTAATCTCATTCATCATTTACACAATAAAAAATGTACCTTCATAATTAAACATATATTAGACATAGAAAGCTAAGAACACTTATATGTTCAATGAAGGGTTGGACAAACCAATTGAATGAAAGAGGAAACCTTTCCTCCCAACCATAGGCTATGTTGTAGTATGCATTTTTATAGCATTCCACCATTATCTCGAGACATGATACAACAGGGGGATTAATTTAGTTGGTCTATAGGTCCAAAATGGTCTGGGAAGGTTTCTCTCCTTCACTCCACGGGTTCATTAGGCACCTTACCAACTGGATTTCCTCTACACAAGGGAGTTCCTTCTCTGCTACACAGTCCCTTGGCAAACTCCCCTTACTAGTGTTGGTTTCTTTCTAGTAAGCACCAAGTCGCAACCCTCTATTTATCCAATTTGAATTTGGGTCTTCTTTGTTCTAGAGTGTCCATTAATTTCTTGGGAAAAATTCTTGTATTCCTCAAAGAAAACTTCCCAACAATTTTGTTTCTTAGAGTTGTGCGCATGAACCTCTCGGTTCAGTGAACCATAAATTCATGAGTCTACAACTCACTCTGTTCATTATGAATCCTTAGGGGAATCCTACCTATTGAACGCATGTGTGTTGGTCCCCTCACTCTTTCTATCTTCTCCAACTCGTTTGCTGCAAATTGTGTTCTTTTTCTCTCATGTCTTCTCATCTGCGTGATGTTTTCCACCTTTTGCCTCTTCTTCCACTAATTCCTCGAGATTCTTGTGGCTACTGTTAAATACAATCCCTCCAGTCAGGGACCCAAATTTGAAGGGGCAATCTAGGTGCATCCTTTCATCAAGTTTTATTTGACCCCTTTTTCCTTTTCAAGCACCAAATATGTCTATAGTTATAACTGCTTCAACCACCAATCTTGTTCTCCATAACTGGTCATGTGGCTCTATGTGGTTCACGTACATTGGCAGGTGATGTATTCAATTTTGCAGTTGTAGGTTGGAATGCTGAGCAATATTCTTATTTTCTTCATTGAAACTTCTCCATTCCACCTCACCAGTCCACCTTACCAATTCCCACTTGTGATATCATGACTAGTACTCATGACTTTTCCCTCTCAATTAGCTGTCTGATGTTTTTCATTAATCATGAAAATAATTACATGCTTCATAATCACATCACATGAAGTCTTTTTCATAATTATAGTAATGGTGGAAAGCAGGGTGTTACATCCCCCCCCCCCC
>JASDQU010736627.1:78352-91476 GCA_032191745.1 Picea mariana
AGATGGAATTTGATGTTGGAAGAGGGATGCCTCCATTATCAGGCATGCTTGACGTGACCAGGTGCTAGGACCATGGGCTTAGCTTCAAAGGCGCTTATCGAAGTTTTGGGGTTCAGGGTTTCAAGACGTAAAATGACGAGGAGCTCTTACCCCTCGAATCTCCGAATGCCGACATGACATGATCGCGCACCACGTGTCCTTTTGGATGGACGACCGAGATCCTTCATGAATGTATATAGATGCTACCCATCGCACTAATCCCAGCGCAACTCCGCTAACCGCGATTTCCCACCGACCGTCGATCTGCTCCTATGGATGAATCTGGGCCGTTGACAACCTAATTTCGCTCGCTCACTTGAATTTTAGCCTGAAATGGGGCTTTACGTGCTACGCTTGAGCGTTCTTCATGCAACCTGCATACCTGGATGCTCTTAGGCCCAAGACAAGAAATGTCACTAACAACATGAATAGACAAATATACAACAGGTAATCTGCAATTTATGAGCCCCGTCGATATGCTATGTCAATTGGTGCCAAGGACGATTTTATAATTGATATAACTAAGTGGATGTAGTATGGGAATTTGAGAGGTATCATTGTCATCAACAATGAAGAATAATCGATTGTCAAAATGGAAAGAAATTTCTCTGCTTTCTCTTCTTTATTGACTTGAAAAACACAAATTTTCACCAAATAATGGAGAAATCGATGAACAACCATAACATTCGAGGGAATGATTTATGATTCCATTGTGATGGAAGTCTTGTCCATGGGCTACGGAAGTAATGGATGCAGGGGATATGTCAGAAAAAAATGATTACACCGTAGTTGAACCCACAATAAGAGGTGAAATTATTAGACCAATGACCTAAATAAACAAATGCATATTAATATTTGAGAAAAAACAAAAAAATAATTGCTTAATGTAAAACTTTGGAGGGAAGGTGAAATTTATAGTCAACCCTCTTACTAATAGTGAGTCAACCATGAATCCATTGCTATATACATTACATAATTTAGTAATTATATAACTAGCATAACCACGAAATTGTTGCTGGTGAACGCCGAAAGACTTATGGCTGGTAAGATGAAACTATGAAACGACTGAAGAATATGAAGGTTTCAAGAATCCGCATTCTATTTGTAAAGGTAAGAACAACTTTGCATAAGTTTTTTTCAGCATTGAAAGAGGATAAGGTGTTGATAGAGAGTTCTCATTTTTTTTTTAAACACAGGGCTCCACTTCGAGATAAGATAGACCAAAAATAATAAAAACTTAGTCATAAAAATAGTGTTGTTCCGTTGCTTCTGGTTAAAGTTGGTGTAAGGATCAGATTTGGAAGAAATTGTTATAATTCTATTTGGTACTCCAAACTGACTGAGTAGTAGTATTGTCCCTGGATAATACAAGAAGGGTACTATTTTTATAGTAATAGGGATCCAATGCTCTAGTGACAATGTGGTGCATAGTGTCAAACCCTAACCCTAAAGGTAAACTTAATGCCCAAAAGGTGAAGGAAAAAACTAGCTGCTAAAATTGTGACAACCCTAATAGTAATCCTAAACAATAATCCTAACCTCAAAAAAATTATCCCAAAAAAATATTAAAAAACATATAACCCCACGATGACGTCCATTCCACTTGCTTCTCGCTAAGAGGCTCGAGGTACTTATTAATTCTTCATATGATCTCAGAAACCCTTAGGAGGTTGCCTTGACTGCATGTTACCTGCAAAATTAAAACAAAAAAACTTTTAGGTAAAAAAAGAACAAGAATAAATACGAAAAAATATATACAGACATGATATAACATATACATATATAATATGATATAACAATTCTTTTTCTGAAACTGAATCCTATGATGGTTCATCGAGAACGATATAAGGTGTCGAGAATACCCAAGTTGGGCCGCCTGTACAGATTAAACTTTCCTCTAAAGAAAGGGGTTGGGGTTGGGGTTGCCTCTAGGTGTCCAACAATACAAGACATGCAATGTATTGGTTTCCTCGAGGCGTCCAACATTACACTACATCAATCGACCATAAATTAATTCGCAGAAAGGCTTACCACTGGTAAGCGGAAAGGTGTCCAGCATTACACTACATCAATCGACCATAAATTAATTCACAGAAAGGTGTCCAACATTACACTACATGCAAATTTTCGAGTTAGTTACTAATCCATCTGTAAATAGCAGAAAATGAAACGCTCATGGGTCGATGATCCAATATGAAACACAATAATAGAAAATGAAACACTCATGCAGAAAATGAAATGTTCATGGGTCGCGATTCAATATGAAACATGAGAGTTGAGGAAATCCAAAGGTTAATCATTTAAACATGGAAATCATATGGTGCTACAGTAATTTTTTAATATGATTAGATAAATTTTAAAAAGTAAACAGGGTAACGGATGCATTAAAAAATACAAGGAAGTTATGAAGCTTAAATCCCATTCATTGATTTGGGAGGACGACTAAGAATATGACAACATCTTCAATTGTTAGCCATCAAATTATAATTTTAGATTAAAAGGTGATTAATTGTGCCCATTGTCAATAGGTGTACGCCTTTCGGTTTAACTAGCATAACTATATAATTAAAAGTGGTTGATATACATAGATAGGTGTCATTTTCCACACTTTTTAACTAATAGTGTCTATTGCCATATATCAACCAATTTTAATTACGTGGTTGTGCTAGTCATAGGGATGATTAGTAGATTTGTGAATTAAAATAAAAATATAATCAATATTAAAATATTTATAATACTTTAGAATGGTTGACCCTATTTGGTTATATTTGACCATAGTTTTAGCGATGGTTGATTATGTCTGACTATGTTTGACTACGAATGACTTTATTTAATCATGGTTGACTAGGTCAACTATGTTGAACTATTATTGGCCATGGTTAAATTTGGTTAACCATGTTTGATTGACTATGGTTTTCCATGATTGGTTATTTTTTACCATAGTTGACTTTGGTTAGCCATTATTGCTTATGATTGACTTCGATCGACCATGTTGAACTATCATTGACTAGGTTGAACTATTATTGGCCATGGTTAATTTTTTTTGACAATGTTCAATGTTTGACTATGGTTTACCATGGGAGACCATGTTGACTATGGTTTTAATCATGTTGCCTATGATTGACTATGGATGACTATGGTCGACCATGTTTTAGTATGCTTATCTTTGGCTGACCATGATCGTTTGTGGATGAATTTGGTTTTATTATGCTTGACCATGGTTATCTACGGTTGAACATGGTTGACAACAAATGACCATGGTTAACATTGGTTGACTTATGGTTGAATTTGGTTTATGTTTGGTTTACTATGGTCGAATTATGGTTGACGTTGGTTTACCATGGTCGACTTATGGTTGACTATGGTTTATGTTTGGTTTACTATGGTTGACCTTGGTTGACATTGGTTTATTATGGGTTTGTTATGGTTGACTTTGGTTTACTATGGTTGACCATGTTTAACCATGTCTGACTATGGTTGAATTAGGTTAAATATCATTCACTTTGGCTGACCATGTTGATTATATTTAACTATGGATTACTATGGTAATATCTCATTATAATATTCATCATGGTTGGCTTATGTCAAATTGCTATGTTCCTTAATGGTTATGTCACAATGTGACATCCATCAAGGGTTATATCACATTGTGACATTCCTTAAGGATTATGCTAGATTGTAATGTTCCCGAATGGTTATCTCAGATAACAATGCTCATTTTTGTTTTTTTATGTCGAATTGCTACATTCCTCAATGGTTATGTCACATTGGAATTTGCATTGAGAGTTACGTCATGTTACAACATTCCTTAAAGGTTATGTTTTAGTGCAATATTCCTGAATGGTTAATTTGCATTGAATCATTATATAACTTGTCATCTATATTGGTACTTTTTGGGTGGAAATGTTGGAGGAATTGACTTGCAGGGCTCATTTTAGTGGTAGGTCCTAGTTTGGAAAATTGGGGTCCAGAACCTTCTCAATCCATTTTGAGGAATCAAATGACGTTTTGGGGGGTCAAAACATTCCAAGTATAACTGAAATTCCCTTGATGTTATTGTACACATCAAGACCTTTCCAATGGTGCAAAAATTGCCTCAAGCGAAGCTCGTATGCAGAAGTTATGCCTCCTGCAAGTTGACCTACCTTGCTGACCACCATGGTACGAGTGGATGCCATGTTAGCTCCCATTATTCACACATGAGGGGATAGCCACGTGTGGAATTTTAAGAATATTCTATAAGGTCCAAAACCTTATAACTTATTGAGGGTTAACGATGAAAAAAACTAACCCTAGATGACTATCGGGCTATGTTAAATATCGGGCCACTAGGAGGTGAAGTGGTGCCATTCTTTATCATTGTACTTGTTCCATTGTTGAGCAGAGCATCTAGGAGTTGTATTTTTAGAGAATAACAAAGGAGGTAGGATATTATACAAGCAACTATTCAGGCCATAGTGTCAAAGGCAACTCCATACTGTGTGCACCCCCTTTCTTTGTACTTACATTTCATAACTGAAGAAAAGAGTGAAGAGCATAGGTCTCACCTTCTAGCTAGGTTTTCTCCCATATTGGGTTTCCCAGGACACATATTATGTTCAGTTATGTGGATGGTGTTTTATATTCTTGTTCTTTCATTTCAATTCAGTAATAATTAATCTACAATCTAAGGAAATAATTTGCATAATCTAATATTTTAGAGTATTTCAAGATTTGTTGTGATGAATTGTTCCAGTGGAATATCCATGGTAGTTTACAGATCGATGGTCATGATGCATTTTGATATTCATATTTATCAACTTATATGGAATTTCTATGTTCGTCATTGGTATTGGTGCAAACACATTCATTAACCATTATGTCACATTTGTGATGCTCCTTAATGGTTATGTTGCATTGTGACATTCATATTGGTGGACTTATGTCGAATTGCAGTGTTTTTGAAGGGTTTGCATTGCAATGTTCATGAAAGGATGTGTTAGATTGTAATGTTCCTCAATGGTTATGTAGCATTGTGAAATTTATCTTGGTTGACTTATGATGAATTGTTTTGTTCCTCAATGGTTATGTCACAATATGATGTTCCAAGGGTTAGGTTTGATTGTCACATTCCTTAATGGTTTTTTCATATTGCAATGTTTATCATCGTTGACTTATGTTAACCATTGTTGTCTTTAGTTGGCCATGGTTCATTATGGTTGACTTTGATTGACTATGGTTGACCATGTTGATTATGGTTAGCAATGATTAACTATGGTTGAGAATGTTTATTAATTTTAACCATGGTTTACTATGGTAATGTGGCATTGCAATGTTCATCTTGGATAATGTATGTCAAATTGCTACGTTCCTCAATGGTTGTGTCACATTATGACATTCATAAAGGCTTATGTCACATTGTGATGTTCGACAATGGTTATGTTGGATTGTGACATTCCACAATAATTATTTTTCATTGTGATGTACTTCTTCATTGACTTATGTTGAATTTCACCATTCCTAAATGGTTACGTCACATTGTGATGTTCATATAAGCTTATAAACTTTAGACATTCCTTAAGGGTTATGTTTCAATGTGATGCTCTTGAATGGTTGAATATGGTTGATTATGGTTTACTTTGGTTGATTTATGTTAACCATGGTTGATTTTAGTTGACTTTAGTTGATTATGGTCGATTATGTTTAACCATTTTTTAGTATTGTAATGTCTCATTGTGACGTTATGATTGACATATCTTAACCATGATTGTCTTTAGTTGACTATGGTTCATTATGGTTGACTTTGGTTAACTTATGTAAACCATGGTTCACTATGACTGACTTTGGTTAAATATGCTTGACCACAATCGATTATGGCTTACTATAGTTGTTTATGGTTGATTGTCATTGAATCTAGTAGATTATGGTCAATTATTTAAACCCTAGTTTTCTACATTGCGATGTTCGTCTTGGTTAACTAATGTCAAATTGCTACATTTTGCAATGGTTGTGTCGCATTGCAACATCCATCAAGGGTTTTTCCAAATTATGACATTCCTCAAGGATTTTGTGGATTGTGATGTTCCCCAATGATTATGTTGCATTGTGACATTCATCTTCATTGTGTTATGTTGAACTACCATGTCCCTAAATGGTTACGTCACATTGTGACGTTCAACAAGGGTCATGTCACCTTATGACATTCCTTAAGGGTTATGTTTCGATGTGATGTTCTCGATTGGTCATGATGCATTGTGATATTCATCTTGGTTGGATTATATGGAATTGTTATGCTCCTCAATAGTTATGTTACATTGTGACATTCTTTAAGGGTTATGTCACATTTATGATGTTCCTTAATGATTATGTTGCATTACAGTGTTCATCTTGGTGGAATTATGTTGAATTGCATTTTTTTGTGATGTTCCTTAAGGGTTGTGTTGCATTGCAACATACCTCAATGGTTATGTTGGATTGCAACATTCCTCAAAAGGTATTTCACACTGCGGAATTCATTTTGGTTGAATTATGTTGAATTCCAACATTCCTAAATGGTTTTGTTGCATTGTAATGTTTATCGATGGTTATGTCACAATATGATGTTCCCAAAGTGTTTTGTTCGATTTTGATACTCATAAATGGTTATGTCACATTTTGGTGTTTATATTGTATGACTTATGTTGAATTGTCATGTTACCTAATGGTTATGTTGCATTACAACATTCATCAAGAGTTATGTTGCAATGAAAAATAAATAGTGTTGACCATGGTTGAAATTAAAAGGTTGACTTCAACATTGTGTCACATTGACTATGGTTGATAATAATAATATTATTATTATTATGTCACATTAACTAGGTTGATAATAATAATAACATTAAGAGGTTGATAATAATAATTAATATTACTTGAGGTAATAAATTTTATGAGTATGTGAACTTTGAAGTATCTACATTCTTCTGTTTGAAATTATTTATTACATGATAGGTTATATCTAATTTTTTTATGAGTTCATTTCTATGCTTTTATTATAATTGAAATGCATCTATTAGATAGTACAATGTAGTGTTAATACATCATATTGACTATGGTTGAAAATATTTTACTATGTTTGAATTTAGTTGGGCATGGTTGGTTGTGGTTGACTATGGTTGAATTTTGTTGACAAGGATTAGCCATGGTTAAATATGGTTGATTATGTTGACCATGGTTGACCTTGTTGACCATGGTTGAATAGGTTTCACCATGGTTAACCAGGTTGACTATGGTTATGTCACATTGCGAAAAACATGGTTATGGTTGAACATTGTAACGCACTCGACCCCCTATTCCCACTTAGGCTGGGGGGTGTCCATTTTCCTTCTTTCTCTCATGTTAAGGGCTTGTATTTGATCCTCTCAGATCCCTATCCATTACATTAATCCGTGAGAAATATCCCTTGAAGAAACACTTACTTTGATCAACCCTCTCGTTCGACCTCCAACTACCAACAAAGTCCTCATAAGGATTCACCAGAACAAGTAAGGACCTGAAAATTCCTGATCAGACGGTTAGGAATACCCCTCACCACCTGATCTACGTTCTACAGTGACTCAGACTCACTCCCATAAGATCTTCATATTACAATATTCAAATCCATATCCTGATGGTTCCCCTCCTACAGGTTGTTCTGATGGATTCAACGACCCTTGGAATCAGATACCAATGGCTCTGATCTCGTCGGCTCCTTTAGTCACTTGATGGTTATCTTCTTCCTCCTCAACTACTCGATAATCTATTAGGCATGATCCACAATATATATACAACTAAGATTGTATCGTGCACCCACACACAGATCTATGGTTCAGGCCCTTCCTCATAGTCCTTCTTCATCAGAGTGCTTCTACTCTGAGTGCCATAAATCACTCTGACCAGATCATTTCGATGGGTTATTCCAATGGATCCAATGATCCATGGAGTGTACCATCTAACAATCAAGGTTCATTTGGAATCACACAACTACACAAAAATTGAGGTTTCTAGACTTTTCCTCCTCAAAATAGATCATGATGGATCCAACGGTTGTGATCCATCAAGATACCTTCTGATAGATCGACATTCCTCATACTCCCTTATTGTCAAACTTCCTTCGATACCATCATATAGGTCTCCAAATATCCATCTTTCCACATACTCACACCTTCCACACTATTCATCGACAGTCCATGATTCATCATCCCTCCCTTTGATAGATCAATGGCTCTCGTTGACTTGGAGTCTTCCCCATCGAAGTCCCATGGTAAACCTACACTCAATCAATTCAACAGTATCATCTTTCAACCAATGGTCAGGATCTTCTCACTACGTCGAATCAATGGTTGTCATTCGTTCAGACTCAAAACATGAGTTTTCTTCAAAATAACAGTCTGAATCAGGACTTAATCATTAAGGGTCTCTTCAAGATTATTCACCAAGGATTTACCAAAATTTATTGGGCTCTCTCCTTTACTCTAAATTTGACTAAGGTACTCTCACTTTAGACCAGATTGAGGATTTGCATCTTGCAAGATTTCCACTTCAAAGGCTTGTAGTTCCATGGGGTTATGCTCAATCTTAACACCACTTATTTAACCATTCACATTTACCTTGTTTGTCAGTGAAAACAATCATACATAATCCATTTTAATCAGGAATTCAACCATTCCTTCATTTAATCTCATTCATTATTTACAAAATAAACATTGTACCTTCATAATTAAACATATATTAGACATAGAAAGCTAAGAACACTTATATGTTCAGTGAAGGGTTGGACAAACCAATTGAATGAAAGAGGAAACCCTTCCTCCCAACCATAGGCTATGTTGTAGTATGCATTTTTATAGCATTCCACCATTATCCTGAGCCATGATACCACAAGGGGACTAATTTAGTTGGTCTACAGGTCCAAAATGGTCTGGGAAGGTTTCTCTCCTTCACTCCATGGGTTCATTAGGCACCTTCCCAACTGGATTTTCTCTACACAATGGAGTCCCTTCTCTGCTACATAGTCCCTTGGCAACCTCCCCTTACTAGTGTTAGTTTCTTTCTAGTAAGCACCAAGTCGCAACCCTCTATTTCTCCAATTTGAATTTGGGTCTTCTTTGTTCTAGAGTGTCCATTAATTTCTTGGGAAAAATTCTTGTATTCCTCAAGGAAAACTTCCCAACAACTTTGTTTCTTAGAGTAGTGTGCATGACCCTCTCGGTTCAGTGCACCATCAATTCATGAGTCTACAACTCACTCTGTTCATTATGAATCCTTAGGGGAATCCTACCTGTTGAATGCATGTGCATTGGTTCCCTCACTCTTTCTATCTTCTCCAACTCGTTTGCTGCAAACTGTGTTCTTTTTCTCTCACGTCTTCTCATCTGCGTGATGTTTTCCACCTTTTGCATCTTCTTCCACTAATTCCTTGAGATTCTTGTGGCTACTATTAAATACAATCCCTCTAGTCAGGGACCCAAATTTGAAGGGGAAATCCAGGTGCATCCTTTCATCAAGTTTTATTTGACCCCTTTTTCCTTTTCAAGAACCAAATATGTCTATAGTTATAACTACTTCAACCACCAATCTTGTTCTCCATAACTGGTCATGTGGCTCTATGTGGTTAACGTACATTGGCAGGTGATGTATTCAATTTTGCAGTTGTAGGCTGGAATGTTGAGCAATATTCTTATTTTCTTTGTTGAAACTTCTCCATTCCACCTCACCAGTCCACCTTACCAATTCCCACTTGTGATATCATGACCAGTACTCATGACTTTTCCCTCTCAATTAGTTGTCTGATGTTTTTCATTAATCATGAAAATAATTACATGCTTCATAATCACATCACATCAAGTCTTTTTCATAATTATAGTAATGGGGGAAAGCAGGGTGTTACATCTCCCCCCCTTAAATACAAACCATCCACAGTATTTAAAACACCATATATATATATATACAAATTATTCAGAAAACAAAAATGGGTATGCCATTCTCACGGAATCTTCCAGTTCCCATGTAGCATCATCTGCTCCAAAATGATTCCATTACACCTTGACCTGCATGATGGCTCGGTTCTAGAGCAATGTTTCTCTCTTATCTAGGATTCATTGAGGTTCATGTTGGAATTCTCCCTCTGGTTCCACTTGTATCATAGTCCAATCCATAACGTGATTAAAATCATGAACATATTTCTTTAATAAAGATATATGGAACACATTGTGAGCTCTAACAATAGGTGGAAAGGAAATTCTATATGCTACTGGTCCCACTCTTTCCAGGACTTCAAATGGTCCACAATAGTGAGGTGCTAACTTAGCGCATGTCCCCATCCTTAAGGAATTCCTCTTGGGTTTCACCCTCAGATACGCGTGATCTCCCACCTTGAACTCTTTTTGAGTTCTTTTGTTGTTTGCATAGCTCTTTTGTTTATCCTGGGCTACTTTCAAATTTTTATTTATATTGATCATTGTCTGCTCCATTTCCTTCAATAATTTTGGTCCAAGTGTGATCTTTTCCACTGGACTATCCTAGTTGATTGGAACTCTCCACTTTCTTCCATACAAAACCTCAAATGGGTTCATCTCAAATGATTCTTGGTAACCATTGTTATATGCAAAATTTTCCAGGGGTAGATATTCTTCCCACTGCTTTAGTTGGTGTAGGATATGCATCCTCAACATTTCTTCCAACACTCTATTCATCCTTTTGGTCTAAACATATGTTTGAGGATGGTAGGTTGTGATAAACACTATCTGCTTTCCCAAACCTCCAAACAAACTTTTCCAAAAATTCGAGGTGAAATTTGCATCTCTGTCTGAGATTATGATCTTGGGTAAACCATGCAATCTAAAAATCTACTTCATAAAAATGTCAACAACATATATAGCCTAAAACATAGATCCGATGGGAGTAAAGTAAGATGCCTTGCTCAGATTATCCATCACCACCATAATTGCATCATGTTGCCTAACTGTCCTTGGAAACCTAGTAATAAAATCCATGGAGAATGTCTCCCATTTCCATTATGGAATTGGTAATGGTTGTAATAGTCTTGTAGGGAATTTGTGTTCAACCTTTACATGTTGACACTCCAGACACTTGGAAATCTATTCGGCATTGTCTTGTTTTATTTTTAGCCAATGATACAATTGTCTTAATGTTGTTATCATACTCTGATAACTAGGATGACCCACATAAGGTCTCCTGTGAAATTCATCCAAGATCAGGTGCCTCAAATCTACTGAGTTAGGCACATACAATATGTTTCTATACAACAATTATTCATCATTTGTAATTTGATACCCTTCATACTTTTTCTCATTGGGTTCTTGTTGCAACCCTTCTCTTCTCTGATTGAAAAAATGATATTCTTCTAAGAGGGTTTTAATCCTTTACTTGAGATTAGTCTCTCTTACACTAGTTACTTCTAAGTGTATGACTTTCACACTCCGAACGAGTGCATCTGCCTTGTTGGCACATGCTTATTTTGGGAGAAAAAAAAACTATTTTTGAGCATGTGCCATATGTGGAGGAAAAATAACATGCAGAAGATGAAAGAAAAACAACATGTAGAAGATGGAAGAAAAGTAGCATGGAGCACATGCAGACAAACCTATCCATGTTAGGGTCAGGGTTTTTGATATGAATGTGATGGATATAAGACAATAGAATAGTACAAATAAAGGCCTAGGAGGTCTAGTAGAGTTTGGTCAAGGAGATAATCCTTTTGGTATGAATAAGCTAGTTTTTGAGGGTTAGGTCACAGGATGTGGAGCGTGGTGTGGTCTAGTCTGCGTCATAGATAAAAATGGTCCTACTTTTTGATTTTAAGCTTGAACTATGTAATGCCCACAATGCAGATTCTGAAGAATGATGAATAAAAGAGTAGAAGAGACATATCTTTGTGGAAGTAATCCCAGGGGGGGTGAACCATGATAAACTTGATGTGTTAATGTGTCTGAATGAATGTTCTACTATTATGTTGTTATCATTTAAAGAATGAATGTTTAGCTTAGATTATGACAACATGCATGCATAGTTTGATTAATGAATGAATGCTATATTTAATTGAATAGATAATAAATATGATGCATGAGGAAAAGGAACATATCACATCCCCAATCCCTTCCCTGACTGCATACATCTGAGTCTTGCAATCCCCCATAAGATATCTCAGGTGAGATTGCGATGTGCACTCTGTGCACAACATTGCCTTATGGTTTACCAGGAGAGCCGATAGTTTGAGGGTTTTGTTGGAAACCTTTGAGATCAGAACCTGGGAAAGCCCAAGAATCCAACAAATGGTTATGTTGTCGGTTGGAACTGCACATGATAGATTGGAAGGGATATGTTGAAGAACAATAGGGAGAATGAAAACGTATAAGGGAATGTTAAAGCCATGGAATCCAACGAAGGAGGATAGTGAAAGATGGTTAAGGACAAAGGAACTTGATTTTGCACGACAGGACAACAAAAACCCTAAATATACACCATGTAAATATCTCGACAAATATGTGTTTAATGACTTGCATGAAGTATTTTTCTATGAATTTATGCATCTATTACAGGAGTGGTTATGGAGGTTGAAGTAAAACCCTCCTATGAATCAGATAAGACATCTATGTTTTATCCCGTGGAGATTGCACAATTGCAACAAGTCAATAATAAATTTATGCGCGTAGTAGATTTTTAGCTAGACAATATTATTGCAGGGTTTATCACTGAATTTGCAGTTGATACTGCGAAGTCATACACTACTACAGAGAAGGATTTTTTGAAGGGACCCAAAGGTATGTACATAAGGTCACTATATATTTCCATAAATATTTTATTATATGAAGAAGGCATGATGACCATGGAATCAGACAACTAAACTTCCCTGCGTGCATGGGGGAAGCACTAATAGGAGTCTGAGATATGGATAGGGAGCTAGATAAGGGGAAGAAAAAGGATACCATGGACCAAATCATGATGGATGAGGACCAGACAAAGAAGATAATGAAAAAATATGGAGCGACAGAAAATGATAGACCTTACCAATATAAGATGAATAACAAAAAGAGGGCCATAGCTGACAGAGAAGGCTTGGAGAGTGATGA
>JASDQU010736627.1:110745-122006 GCA_032191745.1 Picea mariana
GCTTCATCAAGGAAGAGATCTCTGTGTCATCCAACAATTTCATCTGCCCTACAACATCAAGCCTTTCAAAGATGAGGTAATGTGTGATATTGATCCCCTTGAAGTTTGTGAGGTTCTTTCAGGACAACCATATTTTTGGAAGCGTCATGTTGTGTATGAGACTAGACCCCACAGTTTTATTATTACCTTTGGTAGACAATTGTACATGATCCTAGAGGTGGCACCGCCTACTGCTATTTCTTTAATCTCTACTAAGCAATGCAGTAAGGTCATTTCATAGACTGGTAATTTCGTCTTCTTTGTGATCTATTCTCACAGTAAGAAAAAGGTTGTCGCCACATCTGTGGCCTCTACATAACTTCTCTCTTTGCAGCAAAAGCAAGTGGACGAGATCATGGAAGAATACAAAGACATCTTCATCTCACCTACAAGGGTACTGACACACTGTCAAGTCAAGCATCCAATTGATTTGACCTCCGACGCACCTCTACCTAATGGACCAGTCTATTGGTGCTGGCTGATGCAGAATGACAAAATAAAGCATCAAATCCAAGAGCTTATTCAAAAGGGGCACATCAGACCTAGTTCCTCCGCTTGCGGAAGCCCGATTGTACTGGTGCAAAAGAAGGATGGGACTTGGCGACTCTACATTGATTACAGAGCCTTAAAAAAAATCACAGTCAAGAACCACTACCCCATTCCCAAGATTGATGACCTTATTGACCAACTCAAGGGGGAAAAGTTCTTCATCAAGATTGACCTAAAGTTTGGCTACCACCAGGTTCCCATCGAACCAACTGATGTCTAGAAGACAACCTTCAAGTCTAAAGAAGGTCTCTATGAATGGCTAGTCATGCCCTTTGGCTTAACAAATGCACCAACCACTTTCATGAGGTTGATGGACGATGTATTGAGACCCTTCACCAACTCCTTTGTGGTAGTATATTTGTATTACATCCTCATCTTCCACAGAACGTGGGAGGAGCACATGTGACATACTCAACAGATTTTGAGCACTCTGTGGCAGCACAAGCTTTATGCCAACTTGGATAAATGCTCTTTTGGCATGAACAGGGTCCAATACCTGGGATACATTATCGATGAGAATGGGGTACATGTTGATCCAGCTAAGATCTAATTCATTTGTGACTAGCCAGCCCTGACCACACTGACCGAGCTTCAGAGCTTCTTGGGACTGGCCAATTTTTACCGACGGTTCGTGTTGGGATTCTCCCATATTGCATAGGCCCTCTGCCAGGTGACCAAGGGAGGTGGTAGGGAAAATTTCATGTGGGGGAAGGAGTAACAACAAGAATTCGAAGATATCAAACATCGTTTGTGCTCAGCTCCAATACTCTCCTTGCCCGATCTGCAACAACCCTTCAATATTGAGACTGATGCATCTGACTATGCTATGGGAGAAGTTCTCACTCAGCATGGGTATTTAGGGGCATACCATAGTGAGACACTCTCTGAGACTCTACAGAAATACCCCACCTATGACAAGGAAATGTATTCCATTGTACAAGCCTATTGTCAATGGAAAAATTACATTCTGGGGAAAAACACGATCATACACACTGATCACAAGACTTTGTAGTTCATACAAACACGGGGGAAATTGCAGAATGACAACCATCAAAAGTGGCCCACCTACCTGCAGCAGTTCCATCTCAACATCAAGTATAATACTTGTATCTCCAATCTTGTCGCTAACTGCCTCATTCGGCCTCCTGTGGCTGCACTTACCACTGTGCTCCATTCCTGTGGACATGAAACATCAGAGTTGCCCCAACTTTACCAGCAAGATCTGGACTTCACCACCAGATATCATCTCTTGGGTACAGGCGCCACTGTCACTGATTTTCACATTCAGGACAGACTCTTATGCCACCTGGTCCATATTTGTGTTCCTATAATAGAGCGTGCTAAGATGATTTGGGAATCCCACTTCAATTGGGTGGCAGGAAATTTTGGCGTCGAGAAAACTGTGGTTGTTCTTCAGAAACATTTTTATTGGCCAAAACTTCAACAGGACATCAACAAGTATATCGGATGTTGCACGGCCTGCGCCATTTCCAAGCCAACCATCAAGAATCAAGGCTTATACACCCCTCTTTCTATTCCAAAGAAGCCGTGGGAATCCATCTCCATGGATTACATGTCTGGTTTACTGTTCACCAAGCACAAAAATGACTGTGTGTTTGTGGTCATTGATCGGTTTTCGAAGATGGCCATCCTCACAGCCTGTAAGAAGAATGTCACAACGACAGATACTACCAATATCTTCTTTGAACGAGTTTGGGTTCACTTTGGGATACAATAAACCATCATCTCCAACTGAGACAACAGGTTCCTCAACACCTTTTGGTTGAGTCTCTAGTCTCTGTTGGACACCAAGCTCACAAAATCCACTTCTTTCCACCCCTAAACCAATGGCAAAATCGAGTTCATCAATCAGATTATTGTTCACATCCTGCACATGTACAATTCTAAGCATCCCTATACATGGGACAAGAGTCTCCCATATGTCCAACATATTTACAACAAGGCCCTCCATAGTTCTACCAGCCATAGCCCATTTCAGGTGGGTTTGGGATTCCAACCCTTGGGACCCATTAATGTTGCACTTCCTCTTGCAACTGCACAGACAAAATCTTCCCCTGATCAGTCTGCGATCAACAAAGCGACCAGATTCATTGAGAAAATTCATCACATCCACCAATAGGTCCAGGATATTTTGTAGAAATCCAATGCTAAGTACAAGCAATGCCATGATAAACATAGGGTACCACACCAATTCTAGGTTGGCGACAAAGTCTGGTTACATTTGCAGAAAGAGAGTCTCACTGGGCCCCATCGAAAGATTCACCCACTTCGTTATGGGCCTTACACTATCACCAAGGTTGTGGGTAGCATTTCTTTTGAGCTCAACACTCCACCCTTCCTTGGTATGCATCTAGTGTTCAACGTGGATCTCCTTTGGCCATATTTTCCACCATTATTGGACACCTCTGAGATTGCCAAACAAATGACACCAATAGAGCTCAATCATGACTCCATGGAACAAGCATCCACCGATAATATAGTGGACACACAGGTGAAGGGCCCTCGCCAGCAGCGGATCCGGATTTATCGAGTTGTCAAGGCAGGGCAACTCCTACACCAAGGCAAGTGGCTCACCCAGGGCCAACTCCAGCAGAATTTTCCTCACATGATGGGGGAACTCAACACAATGGATACCATTGATTCCTAAGAGAGGAGTATTGATCCAGGTGGATATTGGTGGCCACCCACCTATTCCAACTGGCTCCTTGTGTCTGTTTTTTGATTCAGCACGTATTTTTGTACTGCTTTATAATTGTGAGTTCTACACTTCTCAAGATGTTTGACGCCTCACATATTCTCCATGTGGATACAGGTGGCCTCTTTCCTAATCCAACTGGCTTACTTTGTATGTTTTCATGTCATCACATATTTTTGTACTTCCAGGGTTGTTTTGGGGCCCTAAAAATTGTTTTTTTTACTCGCCACCGTGAGACTGCAGACGGAGTTAGAGTCTGATGGTGAAATGTGTAGATATCTGAAAGACCTTTCCAATGGGCTATCACACACCTAAAACAGAGGTCGTATGCAAAAGTTACGACCCTAGTAAGTTGAGGTACCAAATTACACCAACTTACCCATAGGGCCACATGACTTTTGGTGTTTCACCTTCTAGGGTTAGGTTTTTGGTTGTCTAGGGTTTTGGAATTCATGATTAATATGAAAAGGTCCTATGGAGACTCATTGTAATCCATTCTTATTTAATGGATGCACGTAGCAGTCGCATCTCTTCTCAGAGATAGCTACCACCATTCGAGCAAGTTCAGTTCTGCAGTTTTATAGTTTCAACTTATTTCATTATTTAATAGAAGATATTGTTCATTGGATATTTGTGTTATTATTTCTATCTCTATGTTTATTGTATTCAGTCTATTAATCAATTCGTTCTGCTCCTAAATCTGGATCAATTATCGAGTCCATGCTTTGTAGCGCATCATATGATCTTAGGGGTAGGATATTCAAGGTTGCTTGAGTATGCAGTCCACTCATTTCATATGGACAATCCTTTATTACCTATGCCATCTTTATCTTAGTCCCTATGGCTAATTGAGCTAACCATGCCTTTGCTTTTTTCTTTCTTTGTAAGGAACATACTTCAACACCTTGAGGTGAGATATAACTAATTTTATATTCAGGGTCAATTAAAATAGAAATGGGTTGTTGGCCAATTATAACTTCCACCTCCACTACAAAAGCTTGATGTTCTTCTTACTAATTTTGCCTAGCTGCATATATTCTTGGCACACTTTTTTCCACATCATTGACCATAATAGCCTTTTGGAAATGATAGATATTTTTTTTTTCACGTTTCCTATGAGGACAATCTCTTGATAGATGTTCCTCTCCACAACCCAAACATTGTATAGGTCCTTTCTTTGGATCCTCCACTCTTTCTCTTGTTTGTTTTGCTGGCCTATTTCAACTTTAAGATGGAAATTTTTGTTGATGCACACTTATGATTGGTTGAATTAATTGAGTACCCTTCTTCATATTCTTATATTGAGATGATTTGAATACCTTCTTCTGAAATCCTCTCTTATCTTTTCCTTTCCAATCCTTAGAAGGATCTTGATTATGCTTAGACTGATCATAGAAACATTTAGCCTTCCTAATAATATCCTCTAGGGTCTTAGGCTCATCAAACTGAATTGTGTCCTGATAGGACTGGGGTAACCCACTGAGGAAACATTGTGTTCTTGTTTTTTTATCCTTGAGGTAAGGAACTTACCTCAATAAATCTAACAATATATTAACATAGGCATCCATAGTAAGATGCCACAACTTATGCTCATGGAATTATTTGATATTTCCATCAAAGTAATTCTCTGATAGGTATTCCTTTATGAAATACTTTTCAAATTGTTTCCAGGTCAGTTTTCTCTATTTCTATCCTATTAATTCCTTGAGGTCCTCCCACCATATGGATGCTCCTCCGTTTAAATTAGAGATGGAAGTATTTTCCTTTGTATTTTCCAAGTAATTGTGTACTCTAAAATACTCTCTCAGCTCCAACAACCAAACTTCAACTTCTTCTCCCTTCTTGATTTCTTAGGCATCTCAACCTTCTTAAATTATTTAGTTAGAGAGCTTTGTGAGTGTCTCTTTGTTTTCCTGGGAAAACTTGATCCAATGTCACTACTAGATAGTTCCTCGAAAGTAGTCTTCCTACTGGATGACTCCATGGAAATGTTTCCACCATATCTTCTTTTCTTTTCATCTTGATGCCTCTTCTCGGAAGAACTCTTTCCTATGTTGCTATGGGATGATCCATGCTTATGGGCATTCAAAGGAGTTTTCAACCTCTTGCATTGATGTAATTCGACATTAATAGTGGTTGGGACTTGCTACAAGTGCTTCTAAATTTTTGACAAACTCTGTAGTAGCACTACATTCAGCTCTACCTAGTCGACCTGAGCTCTCATGAGCCTCTCATTGTTTTCCTTTAGACTTCTAATAGTGGCTACCAAGTCTGGAGGGGTTTCTATGGCCCTCCGACCATCATATTCCTCATATCTAAGGTGTGAGGTTTCTTCCATGCTATGCTACACCATTCACCTCTAATTCTTTTCAGCATGTCCTACATGATGAAACTACAAACCATTATTATCCATTATATAAACAACATTTTAAATATTCATTATGGAATAATAAATAGTGTTTTAAAATAGTCAATAAGTCTTGGTGACCCATTCAATCCTAGAGGTTTGAACTCAACTCTGATACCACTATGTAACACACTCGAACCCCTAATCCTGCTTAGGTTGGTGGGGTGTTTTTTTTCCTTATTTCTCTCATGATAAGGGCTCATATATGATCCTCTTATATCCCTCTTCATTGAATTAATATGCGAGAACTCTCCCTCGAAGAAACACTTACTTTGATAAACCCTCTCATCCGACCTCTAACTACCAACAATTAAGTCCTCCTAAGAATTCACCACAACAAGTAAGGACTTGAAAATTCCTAATTGGACGATTAGAAATACCCCTCGCCACCTAATATATGATCTGTGGTGACTCACACTCACTCCCATCAAATGTGGAGATTACAAAATTTGAATCTCTATTTCGATGGTTCCCCTCCAACAGGTTGTTTTGAGGGATCAAATGACCCTCAGAATTGGAGACCAATGGCTCCAATCTCATCAGCTCCTTTAATCACTTAGCGTTTATCTTCCACCTCCCCAGCTTCTTGATAAGCTATTAGGTGGGATCCATAATATATATATGACTGATATTATATCACACACCCACATATAGATATACGGTTCAAGATCTTCTTCAGAGTCTTTCTTCATCGGAGTGCATCTACTCCAAGTGTCATAGATCACTTCGATCATCTCATTATGATGGGTTGTTTAGACGAATTCAATAGTCCATAGAACGTCCCATATAACGGTCATGGTTTGTTCAGAATTTCACAATTGCACAACAGTTAAGGGTTCTAGACTTTTCATCCTTTGAATAGATCGTGTTGGATCCATCGAATCTGATCCATCAGACACCCTCTAATAGATCGATGGTCCTCAAGATTCCCTCATCATTGGAATTCCTTTGAGACCATCATCTAGGTCTCTGACCGTCCATTTTTTAATAGACTCACACCTTCCACATCGGTTGTCGATGGTCTAGGAGTCATCGTCCAACCCTTCTATAGATCAACGACTCTCATTAACTCAAAGTCTTCCCCATAGGAGTCCCATGGTAACCCTACACTCGATTACTCCAAGGATCTCGTCTTATAACCAATGGTATTGATCTTCTCGCTACATTGAATCAACGAATGTCATTCATTCCAAATCAGGACACAATTTTTCTTCAGAATAATAGTATGAATTGGGACTTAACCATCAAAGGTATCTTCAAGCTTATTCACCGAGACTTTACCAGAATATATTTGGATTTCTCCTTTACTATGAAGTTGACTAAGGTGCTCCCACTTTTGACTTTATTGAATATTTTTATCATGCAATATTTCCATTTCAAAGGCTAGCAGTGCCATGGGTTTATGCCCAATATTAACACCACTCATTTAACCATTCACATTTACCCTGGTTGTTAGTGAAAAAAGTCATACATAATCCATTTTACTCAAGAATTCAACCATTCCTTAGTTTAATCACATTCATCATTTACACAATAAAAATTGTACCTTCATCACTAAACATAAATTAGACATGGCAAGCTAAGAACACTTATATTTTTAGTGAAGTGTTGGACCAACCAACTGACTGAGAGAGGAATCCTTTCCTCCCAACCATAAACTATGTCGTAATATTCCTTTCTACAACATCCCCCCCCGTGCCAAGACATGATACCACAAGGTGACTTATAGTTGGTTTACAAGTCCAAAATGGTCTGGGAATGATACTCTCCTTCACTCCACTGACAACAGTAGAAGTTTCCCTCTTCCCACTGAGCTCAAGAACTCCAAAGTTTTATCAGGAACCTTCCCAACTAGATTTCCTTTGCACAAGGGAGTCCCTTCTCTGCTATACAGTCCCTCAATGACCTCCCCTTACCACTTTCAGTTTCTTTCTAGTAAGCACCAAGTCCCAACCCTCTATTGTTCTAGTGTGGATCTGGGTCTTCTCTCTTCCAAGGTGGCCATTAATTTCTTGGGAAATCTTCCAGTCTTCCTCAAGGAAAACTTCCCAACAACTTTATTTCTCATATTTGTGTGCGTGAACCTCTTAGTTCATCACACCATCAATTCTTGAGTCTACAACTCATGTTTTTCGCTAAGGATATGTAAATTATAACCTTGTACAATACCTACTGCAAACTGATATTTAGAAAAGAACATAAAAGATACAATGGCAAATACAAACATTACACAGAGATTTTTCACCTGGAAACGCAAACCAGGAAAACCAACATATATTATATTCATACATTGTGTTACATTGTTTACAATACAATATACATATAGGAGCCAGTGGCATCCAAAACCCTAACCCAATGACCTGGATTAGTCCAAAACACTAATTTCTTAACCGAAAATAGAAAACCATCGGCAAAAACCATGTGCCGAAAAACCACCTAAATATCATGTGGTCCCAGAAATATCTCGTCCCGAAAAAAAAAATCGGGGGCGCTTGCCCCCGAACCCTCGCGAGGGGGGCTCCGCCCCCCTGCACGCCCGGCGCATATGCTCAAACACTACTACTCATGTAAAGAATATAACACACACCCAACATTCTCCCACTTGTTGTTTTCTTTGCACATAGGGGGTTACAGGGTTACATAGTCAACAATCCAAGGCAACAATGCCCATGGATCCTCTACACCAAGAGAAATTCTCAGTGCTCACAGATTTTGTTAATGAATCTTCAACATTCTTCAAAGTGTCCACCTTCATCAGTGATACTTTCTTTTCTTCAATCATGTCTCTCACAAAGTTATATTGAACATCAATGTGCTTTGTCTTTGAATGATAAGCAGGGTTCTTCGCCAAGAAAATTGCACTCTGACTATCACACTCTATCCTTACAACTTCTTGTACCAACCCAATACCTAAACCCAATCTTTGTAACCATACTGCTTCCTTACTTGCATGAGTGGTTTCCATGTATTCAGATTCTGTAGTTGAAAGTGCCACTACAACCTGTCTTTTGCTCATCCAACTTATTGCTCCTCCAAACAGGTTAAACACATACTCGCTTGTATATCTCCTATGATCCAAATCTCCAGCCCAGTCTGCATCCACAAAGCCATGCATATCAACCACTCTATCTAATCCTGGTCTTCCTCCGTAGCACAATCCATAGCTAGAAGTGCCACGCAAATACCTAAAAACCCTTTTTACTGTTGTCCAATGCTCCTTCCCTAGTTTTGACATATACCTGCTCAAAACTCCCACTACATGTGCAATGTCTGGTCTAGTGCAAAACATTGCATACATCAAACTGCCAACTTCACTCACATATGGAACATGAGACATGTCCTCTTCTTCTTCATGTGTCTTGGGACACTGATCCGCAGATAACTTTACACCAACAGGAATAGGAACCTTAACCGGTTTACATTCCTGCATATTAAACCTCTGCAATATTGTCTCGACATATTTTCTCTGATTTAACCAGAGTTTCCTCATTTTTCGATCTCTTTTAATTTCCATGCCCAAAATGAAATTTGAAGCACCAAGATCCTTCATGTCGAATTTAGAGGACAACTGAGTTTTCACATACTGGATAATCTCCTTGTTGTTTCCTATCAGCAACATCTCATCCACATATAAGACCAAATAAATCAAATGATCACCAATTAATTTAGAATACACACAATGATCCTCTTTGCTTATTTTGAAGCCAAGTCCCAGCATATAAGTATCAAAATTTTGATACCACATCCTTGGTGATTGTTTTAAACCATACAAGGACTTTTTCAGCTTGCATACTAGCTCCTTCTTTCCTTTCACAGCATAACCTTCTGGTTGCTTCATAAAGATTTCTTCTTCCAGATCCCCATGAAGGAATGTTGTCTTCACATCCATCTATTCTATTTCAAAATCAAATGCAACAGCAACAGATAACATAAGTCGTATAGAGGTTAACTTGGCAACAAGAGAAAAAATCTCACCAAAATCAATTCCCTCAACCTGGGAATAACCCTTTGCTACTAATCGAGCTTTGTATTTCTCCACTTTTCCTCATGCATTCATCTTCTTTTTAAATACCCATTTTCTGCCAATGGGCTTTCTTCCAGTTGGAAACTCCACTAGATCCCAAGCCTCATTCTTATCCAAAGATGCCATTTCTTCTTCCATGGCCCTTTTCTAGAGATTTCCATCCTCTGAATCCACTGCCTCCCTGACAGTTCTAGGATCATCATCAGTAATAGACAAATCAAAATTTGAACAAAAATCAGATGGACTATACTTTTCTGGTAGCCTTCTTTCTTGATCCGATCTCCTCAATACTGGAGTATGAGGATGTTCTTCTTCCGATTCATGTTCTTTTGTAGAGTCTGCTTCATCATCCTTTAAATCAAACTCTATCTTCTCTGGTTCTTCCTTACTTGGTAGGACTTCTTGTTTAACAACATCATTCATTTCTCTAAATACCACATCTCGGCTATACACTACCTTCTTAGTTTCCGAGTTCCAAAGATTATAGCCTTTGAGACCATCTTTATATCCAATAAAGATACATTTTTCAGCCTTCTTATCCAGCTTACTCCTATTTTCCTTTGGAACATGAACATATGCATCGCGTCCAAATACCTTAAGATGTGTGAGAAAAGGTTCCTTACCAGTCCATACCTCTTTTGGAGTCTTGTCACCCAACGCTGATTAGGGTGATCTGTTGACCAGATAACATGTAGTACCCACTGCCTCTGCCCAGAATTCTTTCCCTATCCCGGCACCACTAAGCATGCACCTTTCTTTTTCCATCAATGTCCTGTTCATCCTTTCTGCAACTCCATTCTCTTGAGGTGTATATGGAGTAGGCTTTTGCCTTGCTATACCACACTTCTTACATAATTCTTCAAATTCATTCCCGCAGAACTCTCCGCCATTATCTGTCCTCAACACCTTAATTCGTTTCTCTGTTTGATTCTCAATAAGAGCCTTAAACTCTTCAAATCTGTCAAAGACTTCAGATTTCTTCCTGGGGAAATATATCCAAGTTTTCCTCAAGAAGTCATCTATAAATGAGACATAGTACATAGATTTTCCCAATTATGGGACCGACACAGGTCCAAAAACATCATTGTGAACTAGCTGTAAAATTCCTTCTGCCCTCATTGTACCAGAGGGGAATCTTACCCGATTCTGCTTCCCATATAGACAATTTTCACAGAAATTAAAATCCAGAGAGCAATTAGACATACCTTCAACCATACCTTTACCGTGTAGTAGTTGAAGACCCTTCTCTCCAATATGCCCCAGTCTTTGATGCCACAACATAACCTTTTCTCCAGAGGCTATAGGAGTTCTTTCTTCTTCAACTTCAATATTAGGAACAATGGAGATATTACACCCATAACTAATAGTGCTTCCTAGCAGCTTATACAGAGTTCCAAACCGAACTCCCCTCATCAACACCATTGCTCCTCGAACCATCTTGCAAGTTCCCTTTTCAAAAATTGTTTTTACCCCAACATCTTCCATTTTGCTTACATAAATCAAATTTCTGGCCATACCTGGGATGT
>JASDQU010736627.1:122106-137552 GCA_032191745.1 Picea mariana
AAAATAGAAAACCATCAACAAAAACCATGTGCCGAAAAACCACCTAAATATCATGTGGTCCCGGAAATATGTCGTGCAAAGAATATAACACACACCCAACAGGATCCTCAGGGAAATCTTACCTGCTGAATGCTTTCACGTTGATTCCCTCACTCTTTCCATCTTCTCCAATTATTTTGCTGCGAACTATGTTCTTTTTCTCCCATGTCTACTCATTTGTGTGATGTTTTCCACCTTTGGCCTCTTCTTCCACTCATTACTTGGGATTCTCGTGGTTACAGTCAAATGCAAGCCCTCCAGTTAGGGACCTGGATTCGAAGGGGAAATCCAAGTGCATCCTTTCATCAGGTTTCAATTGACCCTTTTTGCCTCTTCAAACACCGAATATGTCAGAATTTATACCTATATCAACGACCAATCCTACTCTCCATAATAGGTCACGTGGCTCTATGAAGTTTAAGTACATTGGTAGGTGATGTATTCAATTTTATAGGTGTAGGATGGAATGCTGAGAAATATATTTATTTTCTTCATTGAAACTTATCCATTCCACCTCACCAGCCCACCTTACTAATTTCCACTTGTGATATTATGGCTAGTACTCACAGTTTTTCCCTCTCAGTCAGTTGTTCGATGTTTTTCGTTAATCATGAACATAATTACATGCTTCATAATCACATCACATGAAGTATTAGTCATAATTATATCCATGGTAGAAAACATGGTGTTTCAAACATGGTCACTATGATTGACTATGGTTACATGGCACGCCAACTTTATATTTATTTTTTTCAAGGAAAAAAATGTACTTTTTTATTCAATATCAAGATCAAAGTACAATTTAAAGGTGCAATATGCATAATTGCTTCTAAATCAACTTAACTCAACATACACAAAGATCATCTCAAAGACTTGAAAAAAGAGAGCATTTGCTCTGTACATTAACATACCACTTCACAAATCATACATAACAATAAGATACATCAGTAAGAACATGATAAAGTCAATATACTAGGAGATTATCTAATCTCCCCAAAATGGTATTTTTAGTAACTCCTTCATGTATTCGGATTTCATAAGTCTCCTTTTGAAGGACTAATCTGTCCTTGGATAGTCAAACACTTCAACTTTATATATCTTCAATATGATATTTATAGTCGATATGATTGAATTTATAGTTTATATGGTTGATATGGTTAATCATATAAAAATAGATATAATAATATGGTTTTCCTAAGATTGATCATATTGTCCATGTAGATCATCTGTTTGATTAGTGACTTTCTTTACATATTATTTATATAATAGATAATATGTTTGATGATTAAATTTCATGATTAATAATATTACTATTTTCAGATTTCTGTGGTGAGGAGTTTTGAAGTTATTTGCCGGATAATCCACAGTTGGTGTCATTTTTTTCATCGATGTTTCGAATCCGAATCGGGATTCATCATCAGGACTAATTGTCAATTGATAGCTTGTTGATCTTAGTCAATTAATAGTTAAGATGCAGGACATTTTAATATTTTACCTAGGTTGGCTGTATAAAACCCTATTTACAGAGTTTTAAACAAAAATTAAAATAAATTAATGATAGTTCCTAATAATTAATAATATATCATAACTATTACTCAGGTTGAATGAATCTAATAGTTTGTTTAATAGTGTTTAAATTTATATATGTATATAAATAGAAGTCTAGGGTTTATAATTAGATTGAGTTTTTATTTATTTTATTAATTATTTGTACTTTTAATAGATTGTATTATATCTATATTTAATGTATGAAGGATTTTTTCAAGATGTTTACTTCTTCATTTTTTAGATCATGGTTGGATAGGTTTATTACTCTTTTATCATTGTTTGTTGTAACATCCCTGGCCACCCATGGTCGGGCCACGCTACATGAGGGAACACTTTCGTTCTTTGACTGCGGAACATACTATAACATACCCAATATTCAACTAAGCTATGCCACATAAAAATTTCCTCTTCAAACTGCATGCAATTACAACATACACACACAACACTCTTGCAGAATCTTTATATAAAAAACGTAATAGACAAACAATTACGTTTTGTAAATATACGATTTCATACTGAAATAACAGTAAATCCAGACATGAAGCATACATAGGAAATAACAATAAACATCCAGACAGTTATAATCACGCATATGATAAACCCATAAAATAAGCACGTAAATAACAATGCAGCATGTAAATTTATCACACAATTGGTACTTATCTTGGTAAGAATGTCACCAACTGTGTGCAGACCGTCCATGAACCTCCCAGCCTTAGACTACACTGTTCATCACTCTCAACAGTGAGTCACCCCCGAGATGGGACTAAACTCCACCCAGGTAAAGGAATTCCTAACCAAGCTAAAGGTTCATAAACAATAGGAAATACTTCATCTCAGGTGCTCACTCAACTAACAGACTACATCCTCTCATTCCCCACATGCCTGTCCCACCCAAGGAAGTGTGCCCCTTCTCTGTTCAACAGTCCTTCGGCTGCCCCACTTCCCTTCCATGGCTTCAGCAACAGTTTGGACAATAAGTCTCAGAGCACTGTACCTGCAGTTTAGCACCTTCAGGAAATCAATCCTCAACAATTCTCTCACCCAGAGAATTGCTCATGGGCCTAAAAACTTGCCTCTTCAATATCCCATGGGCCTGACAACCCGCTTCTTCAATCTCACTCCCAAGCTAGCCAGGTACACCAACAGAAAAAGATATGGAAATTGGTTCAAGTACAGTGGTAGGAAAGTACGAGGATAGCTCCATGACTGTGTGAATGCTCCTAGATTAATGGTTCAACGATGGAAGGAATGATAGTAAGAATCATGGAAAAGATCTTGGGAAAGATGATGGTCTGAATGATGGGAGAGTGTGAAAATGAACTAAGTCCCAACAATATGTATGCATGTCCCCAACTTGACACTTGTCATGTTGGGAGCTACTTTGGTCCACTTGTCCCCAACTTTAGAACTTAGGATAAAATAATTATCCATACTTTATGTTTTAAGAAATATTAATATAATATTCATTTTTGTCTTAAGCTCTCTAGCTTAGCCCTTTCCCTTAACTTTTGGCCCTCCCTTTCCCTAACTGGTGGATTTTAGTCCCCCATCTCTTTTATCGTGGTCGGTCTGCACCCAACGATGTATTTTATATTAATCATGAGACATATACAAATAGGCACACTAGCCTTTAACATCTAGGTGCTCTGGCCTAATTCCAAAACATAAGCATACCAAATTATAATAACTGGCTCACTAGCCTATAACACATATCATATACACAAAGGCTTGCTGACCTCAATATTGCGCACACTTTAGTTACTGCGCGCGGTATCCGGGAATGTGCACACTACATCATTTTACTGCGCAGTACATGCGTGCACTATGCCATGAAAGGTGCATTACAAAAATGATGTCAAAACAATCTCCAGCTTAAGTACACTTGCATTACATTTACAATTGAGTTTGACCGAGGGATATTACAATCCCCTCCCCTTATTTATGCACTGTCCTCAGTGCATCGTGTACCCATATACAACAAAATTTTCAAAAATCCTCAAAAAGATACGGGTATTCTGCCTGCATTGCATCCTTATGCTCCCAAGTAGCGTCCTAAGGACCGTACCAGGTCCATTGGACCTTTACAAGCCTTATGGCTTGATTCCGAAGCTATTTGATTTTTCGGTCCAGAATGTGCACCAGACGCACTTGGAAAGCGCCTTCTTGCTCCACCTACATCACATTCCAATCAATAACATGATTAGCATCAAGTATATATTTATTTAGCAATGATACATGGAATACATTATGAACATACATAGATGCAGGCAATGCAATCATATAAGAAACTACACCAATCCTCTCTAGGATTTCAAATGGCCCACAAAATCTGGCTGCCAACTTGGCACAGCTTCCCAGCTTCAGGGAACTCCTATTAGCTTTCACTTTCAGGAAAACATGATCACCCACTTTGAACTCTCTGTGGGTTCTGTTCTTATCGGCATAACTTTTTTGCCTATCTTGGGCAGCTTTCAAATTTTGCTTTATTTTTATCATTTTCTCCTCTATTTCCCTGAGAAAATCTGGTCCAACCTCTGTTCTGTCTGTTGGGTTATCCCAACTTACTGGATTGTTTCACTTTCTTCCAGAAAGTTCCTCAAATGGGCTCATCTTTAGATATGCTTGGTACCCATTGTTGTAAGAAAACTCTACCAAGTGTAGGTAGTCTTCCCATTTTGATGGTTTATCCATCACATACATCCTCAACATATCTTCAAACACTTGATTCACCCTCTCTATATGTCCATCCGACTCAAGATGATAAGATGTACTAAATTTCAGATTCATTCTGAATCCTTTGAATAGTCCTTTCCAGAAATTTGAGGTGAATTTCGGGTCTCTCTCGGACACAGTTGTTTTAGGAATTCCATGCAATCGTGCTACTTCCTTCATGAAAATACCAGCAACATCTGTTGCCTTGTGAGTAGTTTTCAGTGGAATAAAATGGGCAGCTTTTGTAAGATTTTCCACTACCACCATGATCGAATCATGCAGCTTGCCTATTCTGGGCAATCATGTAATAAAATTCATTGTCACCACTTCCCACTTCCATTCAGGAATGGGCAAAGGTTGCAGCAACCCTGCTGGGTGCCTATGCTCAGCTTTAACTTTCTAGCATTCCATACATCTAGCGATGTATTCAGTGATCTATCTCTTCATACCTAGCAAAAATAATGGCTCTTGACCGTTGTCACGGTTTTCTGATATTCAGGGTGCCCTGCATAAGGGACATTATGCATCTCATGCAAAATCATATGTTTCAAGTCCTGGACATTTGGTACAAAAAATTTGTTCTTGTGCAGCAGTATTCCATCTATTCCCAAATTATAAATATCCATCTTCTATGGCATCTTACCTTGATGTAGCTTTGCTACCAATTCTCTGTACTACAGGTCTGCATTTGCAGCCTCCAAAATTTTTCTTTTAATATCAGTCTGATACATGCTAATGGATGTAGCATGTAGTTCATGCACCCTCCTGCTGAGTGCACCAACCACTTTATTCTTTTTCCCCTTGATATGCTTTATATCAAAGTCATATTCGCTTAGAAATTCTAACCATCTACTTTGCCTAGCATTTAGATTTGGCTGATCAAATAAATATTTCAGACCATTGTGGTCTGTTCTTATCTCGAACCTTTTTCCCATGAGGTAGTGTCTCCATTTCCTCAAGGCATGCACTATGGCTGCCAACTTCAAATCATGAGTGGCATAGTTTCTTTCATGCTCCTTCAACTTCCTTGATTCATAACATATTACAAACCCATTTTGAGTGAGAAATCCACCAAGTCCTTCATTACATGCATCTGTGCATACAATGAAGTCTTCATTTGGGTCTGCAATCCTTAGTATTGGAGCACTTGTCAATAATTGTTTCAAGCGTTGGAAACACTTTTGACAATCCAGTGTCCATTGAAACTTCACACCCTTTCTTTGCAAGGAAGTGATTGGGTGTGCAATATTTGAGAATCCTTCAATGAATCTCCTGTAATAGCCTGAAAGACCCATGAATGATCTCACCTCTATCACATTCTTTGGCACTGCCCATTCTCTAATGTCTTCTATCTTCTCAGGATCCATTGCTATTCCATCCTTTGAAATGCTATGCCCCAAATAATGAATTTGTTTCTGATAAAATGAGAACTTGCTCAATTTAGCATACAACTGATGCTCCCTTAATACTTGCACACCATCCTCAAATTATTTTCATGCTCTTCCTCTAACTTAGAATATATAAGAATGTCATCCAAAAAGACAATGACAAACTTGTCTAAATATTCTTAGAAAACACCATTCATTAAGCACATGAAAACAGCTGGTGCATTTGACAACCCAAATGGCACCATTGTGAACTCATAATGACCATACCTTGTCCTGAAGGTAGTCTTGCTGATATCTTCCTCTTTAATCCTTACCTGATGGTATCATGATATGAGATCTATCTTTCAAAATATCTTTGCATCCTTCAACTGATCAAAGAGATCATCAATCCTTGGCAGAGGATACTTGTTCTTAACAGTCACTTTATTCAACTGTATAAATTCAATGCACAATATTAATGTTCCATCTTTCTTTTTCACAAACAAGACTGGGGCACCCCAAGGTGACACACTTGGGCATATATACCCCTTCTTTATAAGTTCTTCAAGCTGCATTTGCAACTCCTTCAATTCTGGTGTACTCATTCTATAAGGAATCTTTGACACAGGAACTTCTCCAGGCATTAGATTTATAGAGAAATAAATGTCTCTCTTTGGGGGTAGTCCTGGTACCTCCTTGAATACATTTTCAAATTCTTTCAGGATTGCATAATCTTCCAAATTTGGCACCTTATTTTTAGGTGTCTCTTCCATATGTGCTGCAAATAATTGACACCCTTTCCTGTAACATTTCTTCAGCTGCAATGCTGAAATTTCTCTGATGGTTACTACCTTGGGAATTCCCTGCACTTTCCTTTGGTTCCCTTCCTCATCCAAGCAAGTAAATTCTTTGTTATGACAGTCTAAGAGAGCATGATGTTGGTCCAACCAATCTATCCCAATTAGGCAGTCATAGGAACCTAAAGGCAAGATGTTCAAATATGCTTAGGTGTTCAGTCCATTTATGTCCATGAGGCATGAATTAACCATCTCATTAACTTTTCGTTTGGCTCCAATAGCCAGCAGCACCAACCAATATTTTCCATGCTTGCTTCTTGGAAATTGCAAACTTTCCACCATCTTAGGATCTATATAACTATGACTGGCTCCTAAATCAATTAAAATAGCAATGGTTTGGTTGTTGATCATACCTTCCACTTCAATCATGTGGGATTGATACTCTACTTGCTTGTTTTTTAGGGCTGCATAGATCCTTGGCACGTTTCTACCCATGTCCCCCACTGTTTCCGCTTGCTATATATTGTGAATAGTCCTTCCTTTTTCACCTCTGTGAGGACAATCTTTGAACCTATGATCTCCTTTACAACCCTAACATTGAATAGGTGGTTTCCTTGGCCTTTGACTCCCCGTGTCAATAATTTTTGGGTCTCTAGGATCTTGTTGTCCTTGAGTATTATTTCTAAAGAATGGTGGATTATTTCCCTTCTTCCTTTGATACATCTTGAATTTATTTTTGTCTTCCCAAGTTTTTTTGAAAGTTGGCCTTGTTTTCTACTAATCATATAGGCATTTAGCTCGCCTTGTGGTCTCTTCAAATGTCTTGGGATCATCATACTATATTTTGTCACTGATGAATGATGGCAATCCACTCAAATACCTTTGAATTTTGACTGTCTCATCCTTGATGAAAGAGACATACTTCATCAGTTCTAGAAACCTTCTCTCATATTCATCTATGGACATACTTCCAACCTTGAGTTCAAAGAACTCTTTCATTTTCTTGTCATAATATCTCTTAGTCAAGTATTTCTTCTTAAAATACTTCTTGAATTACCTCCAAGTAACACTTTTTTCTTTAATGTGTTGCACCTGCACAAGTTGATCCCACCACATGGATGCTTTTCCTTTGAGTTGATAGATGGAAATTCTACCTTCTGCATGAGAAGAATTATTATGCAATTGAAAATACTTTCTCATTCCCAACAACCATGTCTCTGCATCTTCATCATTCTCGTGCTCACCATCAAATGTAGGAGGTTTTATTTTGTTCATTTCTCATCGTAGCTCATCCACCCCAGACCTCTTATGCCTTCTTACAGGGGATGGACTTGAGTTGTTTCCTGCTCTCTTATTGGAATGCCTCGGAGAGTGGTGATGATGTCTGCTAACACTTCTTGCTCTTCTTTTCTCATCCGAAGGCTTGTGACTTCCAGATTTGCTTGAGCCACTCTCCTTATCCAATTTCTTTTCTATTTTGTTCAAGCCCTCCAATAACTTTATGTTGAAGTCATCCTGCTTCTCCTTGTCTTTCATAAGCCTTTCATTATCATCTTTATGGCTTTGGACATCCTTCTACAAATTTTTAATGGTCTCTACCATATTCATGTTTTCATTCCTTTCATCTCCATGTCCATTGGAGTTTGTTCCTTCAATGCTCAAATGGACATCCATCCCTCTACTCTCATATTGCTGACTGTAATTCCCCTATGCCTCTTCCATTCCTATAGACTCTACACTGATATTGATCTGATCTAGTTATTGTTAATTCTGCAAAATGTGCAGCCATCAAAACTTATCAGGCTAACTAATTCAACAATTCACGAAGAATATGAACCATTTTGGTTCAATATATATACTTCAGAATTATTTCTTCTGATTCCCTGGTTTTATCATGATCTAGGTGGATATTGGTGGCCACCCACCTTTTCCAAGTGGCTCAAAACAGTTTTCTGGCAATTTTGGAAATTTACTATTTTTAGCAGTTTTTAACTTCTGGGGCCATTTTGATGCCCTAAACAATGTTTTTTGGGAAAAAAAGTTTGAAATATGAAATTTCTTTTGAAATTGTGCCTAAAATGAATCTCCTCGATGATACCTTTCCAACGGTCTATCATACTCCTAAAATGGAGATCGTATGCAAAAGTTACGGCCCCGGGAAGTTGATGCACTAACTTACCCAAACGGGGCCCACATGACTTTTGACGTTTCATCTCCTAGGGTTAGGTTTTTGGATGTCTAGGAATTTTGGCATTTCTGTTTATTGTAAAAAGGCCTTCAGAGCCTCATTGTAATCATCTTCTTGCAAATGCGAGTAGCCGTCACATCTCTTCTCAGAGATAAGATGCCACCATTCTAGCGAGTCTTTCACTCTATATTTTTTCAGTCTCTGTACATTTCTTTGATTAATAGAAATCGTGTATTACTGTATATATGTGTTTATGGTTGCATATATGATACATTTATGTTATATTATTGAATCTCTACGATATCTCTGTGCATTTCTTTATTATATCTCCACTCTCATTTTGTGCCGAAAATAATCCGGATCAGTGGTATCAGAACAGGCTGCTCTTGATCGTTTTTCAATGCATGTCCCCAACGAGGTCTGAGTATAGAAAGTTGGGTCTTGATCTTGTCTCTCTTGAATAAAATCTCTCTCTCACACCCAAGAAACCCTCAATGGCAGAAGAAAAGAAAAAGGATGGAGCAGACGATCCTATCAGTTTGTTGCTTGAGCAAACTCTCATGCGACAGAGGGATGAAATGATGGAGAATTTTTCTCACATCCTTCAATGCCTGCCGATAGCAATGGGTGCATCTTCATCAAGAGGCCACTTTGGAGGCCCCTCGCCTTTCAAGGTACAAGTTAGTTTTGATATTCCTGTATTTGAAGGACAGATAGATGTAGAAGCCCTAAATAAATGGTTAAATCTGCTAGAAGGTTATTTCTTTGTTCACAAATTTTTCGACAAAGAAAATATCACCTTCGCACTCCTTAAATCTCTCCCCCATGTCAAACATTGGTGGGAAACTTATTGGGAGCAGAGTTCCACAGAGGATTCTAAAATATATGGGACCGATCCCACTTGGGATTTTTTTGTGGATGCGGTAAAGGAACAATATTACCTTGTTGGCAACAATGAGGACCAATACATGAGATGGACCACACTGCAGCAAGAGAGGTGCCAAGCAGTTCTGGAGTTCACCAATACCTTCCATGCCTTGTGCACCAAGCTGGGTATTAAATACTCCAAACGACATTTGGTTCTGAAATACCGTGGGGCTCTACACAGATACATCCAGATTGAAATGGATTTCTTGGAAATCTCATCACTCTGTGTTGCTTATCAATATGCTGTTAAAATCGAGAAGGAATTTAAGCACCAGAACAAATGGGAGTTTGGGTCTACAAATCCACAACAACCAAAGTATGACAAAGATGACCCTAACAGACAGTCTCCTGAAAACTAGTCCAAGACACAAGAAAAGAAGGGTCATGGGAAGACAAAGGACACCGGAAAATGGTGCGATTTCCACAAAATCCCCTGGTACAACACCGATGAGTGTCACTCAAAACAGTCATTGGTGGCCGAGATCAAATTTGACAAGGAGATGAACCCTAATTCAAAATCTGATTTTGAAAATACTGGTAAAAGACATATCATCGACGCAGACCCCACTGCTATTGTTGTGACCACAACAATTCAACCAGAAGAACCAACATATATTGAAGAAGGGGAGCACCTTTTTCATTCACATATGTGGGTGAAGGGGACCCCGCTGCATTTTATTTTTGATAGCGGAAGCCAGAAGAACCTCATCTCAGTAGAGGTTGTCAAATAGTTGGGATTGTCGACAACACCACATCCATGGCCATACAACATCGGGGGGCTTCGCCAAGGACAAGATCTCCATGTCAGCCAACAATGTCGACTGTCATATGGCATCCAACTCTTCAAGGATGAGGTATTATGTTATGTTTCCCCACTGTATGTCTGTGATGTTCTTTTGGGCCAACCATATATGTGGAAGCACCATGCTATTTATGAGTCTCGACCTCACAGTGTCATTGTTTCTCTAGGGGGTCATCTCTACAGAATACCAGAGGTAGTTCCAACTATTGTTCCACCTAAAAAGTGTTACAAGGTAGTATCTCATACTGCAAAATTTATCTTCTTCACAATTTGTTCAAAAGAAGAACAGAAGGACACTACAACCACTACATCCTCACCCCAAGCACCTTCTATCTAACAAAAGCAGGTCAACAAGGCTACAGCAAAGTGAAAATATTTCTTCTGCACACTGTCCTCTCATGTATCTCGACTTGTTGAATAGCCTCAGCCACAACATGTTCGTGATAGACTTCCACAAACTGAGCAACACGACGTCTCCAGCAAGGCAAGCAGCTCACTAAGATTCAGATTCAATAAACGTTTTTTCCTCTCCCCCGGACACTCAACGCAATGGATACCACTGCTTCCTAAGGAGGGATAATTGATCCAAGTGGATATCGATTGCCACCCACCTTTTCCAAGTGGCTCAAAACAGTTTTCTGGCAATTTTGGAAATTTACTATTTTTAGTAGTTTTTAACTTCCGGGGCCATTTTGAGAACCTAAATGATGTTTTTTTGAGAAATAAAGTTTTCAATATGGAAGTTCCTTCATTATTGTGCCTAAAATGAATCTCCTCGATGATACCTTTCCAACGGACTATCCTACGCCTAAAACGGAGATCGTATGCAAAAGTTACGACCCTGGGAAGTTGATGCATTAACTTACCCAAACGGGGCTTGCATGAGTTTTGACGCTTCATCTCCTAGGGTTAGGTTTTTGGATGTCTAGGACTTTTGGATTTCCTCTTTAGTGTAAAAATTTCTTCAGAGACTCATTGTAATCATCTTCTTGCGAATGTGAGTAGCTGTCACATCTCTTCTCAGAGATAAGCTGCCACCATTCTAGCGAGTCTTTCACTCTGTATTTTTATAGTCTCTGTACATTTATTTGATTAATAGAAATCGTGTATTATATTATATCTGTGTTTATGGTTGCATCTCTGATACATTTTTGTTATATTATTGAATATTTGCGATATCTCTGTGCATTTCTTTATTATATCTCCTCTCTCATTTCGTGCCGAAAATAATCTGGATCATATCACCATGAAAATTTTTAGATAAGACCCAAGTCTTGATAATTTAACAAGAACTACACACACATATCTAGAGATACATCAGGGTGAGAGGTGGTTTGTCGAAACAACTTTCACCAAAGTCCCGATGTCACGTGTTTCAATATGTCAAAACCACCACTTCGTGGGATGGGCGATGGCTAGTCAGATCACCCTGTTTCACTTGTTTGGTACTTCACAGTCGTATGATGTCAAGTGAATGTTTCCATGTAACAAACTCAAAAGATAATTATTTGAAATGGATTATCCAAGCATGGAAAATGAACGTACTTGTATGCAAGTCTGGTTGTGATTCATGATTGGGACTCTATAACTACCAATTCTCAAGTATGGAGGCATCATCTTATCTATAAATGGAGTAATATCCAAATTTGATTGACCTTTTGATCTTTGTAAAAGCATTTAGGTGTCCACAAAATTGAGGTACATGGACAAAGCTATATCCAGTGAGACTGGTTATTCAGGCAACATGGTAGATTTTCCTGCAACTAAGAAGAAAAGGGTAATTGCGCATATATTAGCAACTAAATTTCACACAGAACCTGCTGCAGACTCGAAATTGGAATTTAGGTTAAATCCCATTATAAAGGATCTAGTCATCAACAGGCGAGTTGTTAAGAAGAAACAGAGCAAGCGACAGAAGAAAGAAACCAGAGTTGAAACGGCTGAAAGTGTTGGAGAGGATCAACCGGTCTGGTTAGATACTTTAAAGGAGGAGATCACTAAGATGAAATGAGTCCTCGAATAAAATTAAGTACATTTCAGCAATTTTTGGACAGATAGTAGCAGAGGCAAGGAGCCCTAGAGATGATAGACATGTTCTTAAACGGTCCCCTTAAAATAGGATAACTGTTATTTTAAATCATTCCCTTTTTGTAACTTATTTCTATTTTTAGAAATATGTGGAAATCTGGGCATTTTCAAATTCTACAAATAATTCCTCTATATATAGGTATTAGCTCTAGGAAGAGAAAAGGGAAAAGGGAACCTGCCCTCCATCCAGGAAGACTTTTTGTAATTTTGGGATTAACATGAATATATAAATGCAGAAGCAGATTTTGGACTGTTTACGACAAGATTCTAACTGTTGGTGATATGAGTCTTGTTTTCTTTCATAGTATGTGTTTCTTGTAAGATTATATTTCACTTTCATCTGTCTGAATCAGAGGAATATAAAACCCATAATTCATCTATGAGATTCTCTCGGCTTAGCAATTTAGACTATATTTATTTCTTCTCAAACCAACTCTGAATTCATTTTAAATAATGCTCCGATGCAGTGGTGTGTTTCTTTTTTCTCCAATACCATGCAAATTTTCTATTAAACTCAGACTCATCACCTTAATTAGACTTCCAAGCGATTGCGCATGCACAAACATTGAACCTATACACCCATATTTATCTTGCACAACAACACCACAAGGTAAATCGTGCTTCCATGCACCTATATCCACTATGTGTTTCTTCTCTGTTGTGCCAATAACTTGCGCGCACTACTTTTGCGTTGCACGCCAATAACTTACGCGCACTACTTTTGTGTTGCGCACCAATATCTACTGCGCACAGTTTTTGTATCGCGCATTGATATTCCACATCCATTTCACTCTATGCACTACACCATGCCAAAGTTCAATATGCTCCCACCGCGCATAATAATCTGCATGCAACATTGACTACAATGTCGCGAGACAACTTATACTCATGCTGTGCATGCACCAATCAAACTCCTCTGTGTTTTGCAATACTGCGCACACCACGTGAACCATTACTATGTGTGTACACACCGAGCAATGCTAAATTTAGCACGCATATCCGCACACAATATTCTTCCGTGCGGTGCCACAATTTACTGTGTGCACCTGTACGCCAACATTTTCCGCGCGGTGCCAAAATTTACTATGGATGCTCTGTGACTCGAAATTTTGCCACTTTGAAATTAATCTTCTGTGAATATTCGCTTCAACTGAACCTTTCCGGCCCATCCAGGCTTAGTGTTGGAACTGAAGCTCTAATACCATATTGTAACATCCCCGGCCACTCATGGTTGGGCCATGCTACACAAGGGAACACTTTCGTTCTCTCACTGCAGAACATACTGTAACATACCCAGTATTCAACTGAGCTATGCCACATAAAAATTTCCTCTTCAAACTTCATTCAATCACAACATACACACACAACACTCTTGTGGAGGCTTTATATATAAAACGTAATAGACAAACAATTATGTTCTGTAAATATACGATTTCATACTAGAATAATAGTAAATCCAGACATGAATCATACATAGGAAATACCCATAAATATCTAGACAGTTATAATCACACATATGATAAACCCATAAAATAAGCACGTAAATAACAATGTAGCATGTAAATTTATCACACAATTGGTACATATCTTGGTAAGAATGTCACCAACTACATGCAGAATGTCCATGAACCTCCCAGCCTTAGACTACATTGTTCATCACTCTCAACAGTGAGTCACCCCCAAGTTGGAACTAAACTCCACCTGGGTAAAGGAATTCCTAACCAGGCTAAAGGTTCATAGACAACAGGAAAGACTCTGTCTCGGGTGCTCGCTCAACTAACAGACTACAGCCTCTCATTCCCCACATGCCTATCCCACCCAAGGAAGTGTGTCCCTTATCTGCTTAATAGTCCTTCGACTGCGCCACTTCCCTTCCAGGGCTTCAACAACAGGTTGGATAGGAAGTCTCAGAGCAGTGTAGCTACATTTTATCACCTTTAGGAAATCAATCCCCAACAATTCTCTCACCCAGAGAATTGCTCATGGGCCTAACAACCTGCCTCTTCAATATCCCATGGGCCTGACAACCCGCTTCTTCAATCCCACTCCCAAGCTAACCAGGTACACCAATAGAAAAAGATATGGAAACTGGTTCAGGTACAGTGGTAGGAAAGTATGAGGATAGATCCATGACTGTGTGAATGCTCTTGGATTAATGGCTCAACGATGGAAGGAATGATGGTAAGAATCATGTAAAAGATCATGGGATAGATGATGGTCCGAATGATGGGAGAGTGTGAAAATGAACTAAGTCCCAACAATATGTATGCATGTCCCCAACTTGACACTTGTCATGTTGGGAGTTACTTTGGTCCACTTGTCTCCAACTTTAGAACTTAGGATAAAATAATTATCCATACTTTATGTTTTAAGAAATATTAATATAATATTCCTTTTTGGCTTAAGCTCTCTAGCTTAACCCTTTCCCTTAACTTTTGGACCTCCCTTTCCCTAACTAGTGGAGTTTAGTCCCCCATCTCTTTTATCGTGGTCAGTTTGCATGCAACGATGTATTTTATATTAATCATGAGACGCATACAAAATAGGCACACTGGCCTTTAACATCTAGGCACTCTGGCCTAATTCCAAAACATAAGCATCCCAGCTAATAATAACTAGCTCACCAGCCTATAACACATATCATATACACAAAGGCTCACTACGTCATTTTACTGGGAATTAGGGAATTTGCGCACTACATCATTTTACTGTGCAGTACATGCATGCACTATGCCATGAAAGGTGCATTACAAAAATGATGTCAAAATAGCTCACTAGCTTAAGTACACTTGCATTACATTTACAATTGGGTTCGGTCGAGGGATATTACATTTGTTGTAGCATCTTCTTTATTTGTTGTAGCGTCCTCTTTGTTTGCCACGTCCCTTTTCTCCGTGAGTTTCTTCAACTTTTTTTCATGATGTTCATTTGCCTTACGTCCCTCTCCATCTGCTTTTAGTGCAACATTGGCATCT
>JASDQU010736628.1:19519-29793 GCA_032191745.1 Picea mariana
TTTGGGAGTTATTGGCTGAAATAGGGAGGTACACTTGTCTTGGAGGCTAAAATTTGCAACTTGGATCATTTCTTGGTGAAGTTACTTGGCAATCTAGGGTTTTATTGCTTGATTATTCTTGGTGAAGTAAGTAAATCTGCAATTTTCATTTCATTTGAATGGTTATGGTACATTTCCTTATTCATGTTAAAGATTATGAAATCGCTTGCTTGACAAACCCTAAGAGTAAAGGACTTAAGATACTACTTCTTTGCTCTTCATTTGTTAGACTTTCACTAAGGAGATTTGATTTAAATAAAGTTCTAAAGCCCTAAATGCTAGCTCTTTAGAAGCCATTATCTAGTTATTGTTGCTCTTAATACCTTTCAAACAGTCTAGGGAAGGACGATTCGCTAGGGCCTAAAACTGCTTACTCTCTAGTGAATTTGTCCTTAGGATTTGGATGCTTGAGGCCTTGAAGTGCCAACACTTCCTCCATCCATCTCTTCTCCTTAGACCAATATAATTATTTTGYTATTACTTCCAAGAGAAAACTATCACCTATAGACTCCATTACCCCTTAAAGGCRCTAGTCAACTTGCTTTAGTGAATGATTGATCAAACAAACACYCAAACGCTCTTCCTTGAAGCTTTTGCTAACTTTTACTAACCCTAAACTAGACTAATTCACTAGTTAACTTACTATTGTTGCAAATATTTTCTACAACCATACTAATCTACATTAATTTGTTGCATACACTTACATAAATTGCATCTAACTCACTCAGAAATTGCTTGTGATAATTGCCAAACATTCTACTTGATAAATGCTAAGTTTACATGGTGTTTTCTTGCAATTCTGAGCACTAATACTTGTTGTTGTTACAAAAGATTGCTACAACCATCTAACTGCAAAAAATTCACTGCAAAATTGACATTTAACGCTAGCTAGACATTGCTAAAATTGTTAGTGACAATTGATTATCATTTTGCCTAGTTAAAGCTACCCTTTCATTGTCTTTTCAAGCAATTCCAAGGCATATTTATTGCAGCTGTTACAAAATACTTATTGTTGTTATAAACTTTTATATTGTTGCATCTTTATATCAGATAGCTTATTTTTCAAAGGTTCGTGGTCTTATGAAGCACTAACGTCATTTGGTACTTGAAAGCTACCATATTTTTCCTTTGTTGTCTTGTTATGGGCAGGTACACTATATATTCACTTTGCTTCATCTCTTAAAGACCTAGAGAACCTTTGGACTTCAGTGACCAGTGAGAAGGGGGTATTCTTGCATCCTTGCTTTAGTTTCATCAACCCTTTAGGTCACTGGGGACATCTCCCCTGGGGTAATCTTGATATACTCCTAAATAGAAAGGGGTTTCATGTTAAGGTGACAGTGATAGGTCACCCCTTGTTACGCCAATCTTGCATTTGCTTGCCTTGGGCTTTGGGCAAGTACAGATTGTGTGATATCAATGCCCAAGCTGAATAGCTCAAATATGTAAGTGTAAAAATGATCAAGAATGAGTGAGGCACCCTCCTCTTCTTTTATACCAGAGCCTTCTAATTTTCACTTAAATTATTTAATTGGCTTTTAAGGTTCATTTCTTCATTTTTCTTTATCTTAGCCAATTAGCTTTTATTTCCTTTTTCGCCAATGTCACTTTAATAATTCCACTTTAAAACCTTAGTGACATAATTTGGCCCCTTAGTTCCCTTTCTAGCGAGACTATAGCCTAGGGGGGACAATTAGGCTACTTAGTCCTCATGATCTTGCCAATTAGAAGGGGATATTACAGTATCCCCTGCTTGAAATTGCTTTCCTGTAAGCAATTTTGAATCAATGAGTTGCAAAACCTACTCACCTTCCCAAGAATCATCTTTAATTGGCAGACTCTTCCATTTTATGAGGTACTCCTTGATGCTCTTGTTTCTCAACCTTTTCTCTCTGACCTCGAAGACATACTCGAGGATTAGAGTCAATTGACCCTCTTCATCAAGTGGTGGTAGCTCCTATGTAACTGCTACTTGCTGACCCAACACCTTCTTCAAGCACGACACATGAAATACATTGTGGATCTTGCTTCCTTGTGGAAATTCCATTTCGTATGCTACCTCCCCAACTCTTCTATTCACCTGGTATGGACCATAAAATTGTGGCTTGATTTTTTACATGCCGCTCCTTTTGATGGATGCTTGCCTATATGGTTGCAACCGCAAATAAACCAAGTCTCCYATCTCAAAACTATGCTTCACCCTATTTTTGTTCGCATAGAGCTTTTGTTGATTCTGATCTTTCTACAAGTGGTCCTTAAGCTCCCTTAGAATTTTCTGACTCTCTTGGATCTAATTCCTAGCCATGGGAGCCCTACTATCTCCAAGTGCACCCACCATGAATGTGAGTGAATCATAGCCATATAAAGCTCTGAAAGGTGTCATCCCAATGGACCTGTGATAAGTAGTGTTGTAGCAATACTCCCCTAGATGTAGCCATCTGATCCATGTTGAAATATTGTAACTTTAAAGAATATTTTAATTAAATTTGAGCTATTATATTATAGATCAAATCTCGATTTTGTGGATTGATCATGTCGATTCTTGCACAAGATCAAATCCCCTTTTGTGGATTGGTCAAACCATATTTATATGGTGGTATTTGTAAAGTCGGCCCCTAGTGTTTATGAAGTGGTTTTAACCACTTCTTGAAGAAGTTGGCCCTACCATGTGAAGAGACATAACCCTAGTGCCTCCTCAACTAGTGTTTATATGTGAGGATGGTGCCTCACTTACACACACACACACACACACACACTCACTCATCTAGTGCACATATCTTGAAGGCAGTTGTAGTTGCAAGAGGAAGGAGAAGAGAGGCATATGCTCAGTCTTGATTTATTCTTGGTGTTTTGGTCTTAGTCTTGGCATTATATTGGCAATCTATTATTGAGGAATTTTTTGTTGGGTTTTCTCCCCCATGAGGGTTTCCTAGGATAAAATGTTGTGTACCTTGTGATTGTGTTTCTTTCGGTTATCCTCTTTATGTTGTTGTTTTGGAAATGCATTAAATGCTCGTGTAATTTGGAAATAATCTAATAACAACAGTAAAAACTTAACATGGTTTCAAAGCTTAATTGAATAGAGCATCTTTCATCGGGTATCTAAAAACGTCATTATTGTCGTACAAGAAAATTAGGGCTTTTTACTAAAGAGGAATTTTTGACCAAAAACTATCTTGGGAAGTGCTCCCTACCCTAGCACATCTTTTGGCAACTTGAGCGAACTTTTTCATTGGCCAGATTCTCCGAAAAGTCAAACCCTAGTTTTGACTGGTACCAAAAAACTAGAAAACGAAAACCAGTCCAGAATTGTGCAAGTCAAGTTTCAAGGGGTAAAACTTGGAATTTTCTAAAACAGTCAGCTCCAGTAAACTCGCCTCAGCCCAACGCATCTTCTAGTAAGCTCAGTTTCAATTTTTGAGCAATTTCATTTTCTGGTCATTTTCTTAACTCCAAGTCAAGATGTCTGCAAGCACCAAGCTTGTTGAAAAGTTAGAAGCTGTGGAAAATTTCCGTGCCTGGAAGTACATAATTGGACTCATTCTTGAAGATAATGACCATGCAAAATTCATAAAATAAAATGTACTGGAACCCGAAGAAGATGCAGCCAAATAGAAGTACAAGAAGGACATGATTAAGGCTAAAATAATAATTGTAGATTCCATTAAAGACCACTTGATCCCTCAAGTGTCTTCTAAGAATACTCTTAAAGACATGTTTGATGCCCTAACCATAATGTATGAAGGAAAGAACATCAACCGAAAGATGAACTTGAGAACCCAACTCAAGAATACAAAGATCCAAAAAGGCAAAACAATGCAAGATTATTTCTCTAGGGTTTCTCGATTCAAGGAACAGTTAGAAGCAATTGGAGACAACTTAGATGAAGATGAACTCATGATGACAACTCTTAATGGTCTCACAAGACCTTGGGATGCCTTCATCCAAACTATTTGTGCAAGAAAAGAGAAACTCCAATTTGACAGTTTATGGGAAGAATGTGTTCAAGAAGAAGCAAGAGTGGCTAAACTGAGAAGTCATCCTGTTAAGAGATGAAAATCAAGCCCTACCTGCTCATGCTAAAGGAGGAAAGAAAAAGTCTCATTTTCAAAAGGAGACCCACTTTCATAAATAATCTCACTCTCCAAAGAGATTCCATAAATATCATAAGGGTCGAAGAAAGGGAAAATATTTGTCCTCCTATCAATGTTATCATTGTGATAAGATGGGACATATTGCTAAGAATTGTCTTGCAACAAGGGAAGAATACAAGAGGAGAAATAACAAAAGACATCATGTCCATGCAATTGAATATGATGAGCCACCCAAGAAGTTAACTAAAGAAGAGATTGAAGATTATGTTTTGTTTTCCGAAATCTCAGGATCTGTGACACCCGGAGAGGATACTTGGCTCATAGATAGCAGTGCCTCTAAGCACATGTCAGGTCAGAAAGACATTCTCTCTAACTTTATGGAAAAGGACTTCCCCTGGAAAGTTTCACTTGGAGATGATTATCAGTACCCTATCAAAGGAATGGGAGAATCCACCTACAAACTTGATTCAGGAACTCTGATGAGAATGAAGGATGTACTCTATGTACTAGGTTTGACAAAGAACTTACTTTCTATTTCAGCCCTAGATAAGAAAGGATTCACGGTTGCATTCACAGATGGTGAAGTTCTTATGTGGTCTAAAGGAAAAACTATAGAAGATGTAGTTGTTGTTGGAACATAAGAAGGTGGTTTGTACAAGTTAAAAGGTCACTCAAATGTAGTCTTGACTCACTCTACTGGAAGTCCTTGTGAACTTTGACATATAAGACTAGCTCACATCAACTACAAAGCTTTACCATATGTTAGCAAGGTAGTTATAGGTTTACCATAATTAAAGGTTGATCATGAAGGTGTATGCAAGGGATGTGCACAAGGAAAGAACATAAAGAATCATTTTCTAAAGAGCGACAGTAAAGCAGAAGGAATCTTGGAACTTGTCCACTCAGATGTATGCGGTCCAATGCCATCAACCTCTCTAAGTGGGTATGTATACTATGTATCCTTTATTGATGATTACTCTCGTAAGACTTGGGTTTATTTCTTGAAGTCAAAAGATGAAATACTTGGAAAGTTCAAGGAATTCAAAGCCTTGGTAGAAAACCTCTCCAAAAGGAAAATCAAGATACTTAGGTCAGATAATGGAGGAGAATACACTTCAAATGAATTTGGAAGCTTTTGCAGAGATGTAGGGATTAAGAGGGAGCTCATCACTCCCTATAATCCTCAACAAAATGGTGTATTAGAAAGAAAGAATACAATGATTATTGAAGCAGTAAAGACTATGATTCACGATCAAGATCTTCCAATGCACTTATGGGTTGAAGCAGCAAGAAAAACAATATATCTCCAAAACAGATTATCCCATAATGCACTTGGATTCAAAACTCCCAAAGAAATGTTCACTAGAAAGAAGCCAAAAGTAAGCCATCTCAAAATATATGGTTGTCCAGTATTTGTACACATTCCAAAAGAAAAGAGAACTAAGTTGGATCATTCAGGAAAGAAGGGAATATTTGTCGGATACTGTGAGGTCTCTAAGGTCTCCAAAATTTACATACCAGGTTACCATCATATTGATATCAACAAAGATATAACCTTTGATGAAGAAGCAACACTCAAAAGATCAAGGAAATGCCAGCTTGAAGAAGTATATGAAGAAGAACTTGTAGCTCCCAAAGTTACAAAACCCGTGAAGGAAGTTACAGTTACCCCTGATGATAAGATTCCATAAGATCATGATATGATAGAATCTCAAGAACCTCCCCGTATGACGATCTCTCACAAGTGAAATCCAGTTTGGTAAAGAGAACTTATTCAAGATGTAGAGAAGTATGGTGCCCTAGAAGGAACCATGAGACAAAGCAAGAAGCCTAAGCCATTCTCTAGCTATATGGCCTTAATGTGTGATCTCGTAGGGAAGGAACCTACTTACTTTGAGGAAGTTGTTCAGAAGAAAGAATGGATGGATGCCATGACAAAAGAATACCAGTCCATTATAAAGAATGATGTATGGGAAGTAGTTCCCATAACAAAGAACAAAGATGTGGTATCTTCCAAGTGGATATACAAAATAAAACATGCAGCAGATGGAAGTATTGAAAAATATAAGGCAAGATTTGTGGCTCATGGATTTTCTCAAAAGGAAGGTATTGACTATGAAGAAACATTTGCTCCTGTAGCGAGATACACTTCTATCAGAACCATCATAACTCTTGCAGCCAAAATGAAGTGGAAGTTGCATCAAATGAATGTGAAAAACAACCTTCTTTAATGGTGTTATTGAAGAAGAAGTGTATATAGAACAACCACAAGGGTTTGAAGTTGAAGATAGAAAGACTCATGTCTGGAGGTTGAAGAAATCCATGTACGGGTTGAAGCAAGCTCCTAGAGCTTGGTATGACAAAATTGATAGTTTCCTAACGATATTGGGCTTTACCAAAAGTAAAGTTGATCCTAACCTTTACTTCAAGGTTATGAATGATGAGCCAATTATATTGCTACTATATGTGAATGATTTATTCTTGACTGGAGAAGAAAAGATCATCACAGATTGCAAGAAGAAGCTCACTGCAGAGTTTGAGATGAAAGAACTAGGCCCTATGCATTATTTCTTAGGTCTTGAAGTTTTGTAGAGCCCATAGAAGATCTTCCTTAACCAAGGGAAGTATACAGTTGAAATACTGAAGAGATTTGACATGTTGGAATGTAAACACATGAACACACCCATGGAAACGAATTTGAAGCTCTTGATTGATACTTCGTTAGAGTTGGTTGATGATACTCTATACAGACAAATTATTGGATCGTTGATGTATCTGACGAATACCAGGCCAGATATATGCTTTGTTACGAACACCTTGAGTCAATATTTGGTGGAGCCCAGATGTGTTCACCTTGTAGTTGCAGAGCATGTGGTGAGATACCTTAAGGGTACATTGGATGATGGTCTCGATTATATTGGAGATCATGACTTCAGACTATATGGTTATACTGATTCAGATTGGAATGGAAGTGCTCGGACATAAAGAACACTTCAGGATGTTGTGTCAGTTAGGGGTCAGCCATGACTTCATGGCAAAGTAGGAAGTAATCCAGTATTGCTCTCAGCACAATAGAAGCAGAGTACATTGCAGCATGTTCCACCAGTTGTGAATCCATATGGATTCGAAAGTTGTTGACAGGTCTGTTCGATCTGGAGATGGAAGCCACCGTGATTCTATGTGATAACCAAAGTTGTATAAAGATGACAGAGAACCTAGTTTTCCATGATAATTCGAAGCACATAGAGATCTGATATCACTACATTCATGATATGGTACAAAGGGGAGATGTAAAGCTCCAATATGTTGGCACAGATGAGCATGTTGCAGATGTGTTGACCAAGCCTCTGTCTCATGTGAAGTTTGAGTACTTACGAGACAAGCTTGGTGTAGTCTAAAAGGACCTCCCTCGAAAGGGGGAGTGATGTTGATGATACTATGGTATCCAGACCAACAACAGGTAGCTCTGTTAGGATTTTATATCCTAGGGGATTGATCATCCATGGGAAGATTCCGAAGGTCCGGTAAGGATGGTCTGTTAGAGTACTTGTGCATGTTTATGCCAGTTGTGGTCAGTAGTGGTAGCTTTGTTAGGATTTTATATCCTAGGGAATCTTATGATTCTTGGGCAGATCATGAAGGTTCGGTAAGGATGGTCTGTCAGAGTACCACATGGTATCTTGTTAGGATTTTATATCCTAGGGAATCTTATGATTCCTAGGAAGATCCCGAAGGTCCTGTAAGGACGGTCTGTCATAGTACCAAAAATGTTGTTGTTGATACACCTACCTCATTTTGTTGCTATATGTTGATGATGTTGTTGTTCCAGCTTCGTGTTGTTGATGATGTTGTTGTTCCAGCGTCCTGTTGTGGATTATGTTGTTGTTCTAGCTTCGTGCTATTGATGTTGATGTTTCAGCTTCATGTTGTTGCTGCTAATGATGATGTTACTCTAGCTCCATGCTGTAAACGATGATGATATTGATGATCAGAAAAACTTTCAATGATTTATAGATGCATCAGTCAGTGTTCCAGATCCTGATGATGATGGTTCCCTCTCCTTCTGTTGATGATGTTGTATTGGGTCATGTCAGTAGAATACCCTTCTTGTTAAGGGGGGGTGTTGAAATATTGTAACTGCGAAGAATATTCTAATTAAATTTGAATTATTATCTTATAGATCAAATCCTCTTTTTGCGGATTGATCATGTCGGTTCTTGCATAAGATCAAATCCCCTTTTGTGGATTGGTCAAACCATATTTATATGGTGGTATTTGTAAAGTCGGCCCCTTGTGTTTATGAAGTGGTTTTAACCACTTCATAAAGAAGTCGTCCCTACCATGTGAAGGGACATAAACCTAGCACCTCTTCAACTAGTATTTATATGTGAGGATGGTGCCTCACTTACACACACTCACACTCACTCATCTAGTGCACATATCTTGAAGGTAGTTGCAGTTGCAGGAGGAAGGAGAAGAGAGGTGCATGCTCAATCTTGGTTTATTCTTGGTGTTTTGGTCTTAGTCTTGGCATTGTATTGGCAATCTATTATTGAGGAAGCTTTTGTTGGGTTTTCTCCCCCATGATGGTTTCCCAGGATAAAATGATGCGTACCTTGTGATTGTGTTTCTTTCAGTGATCCTCTTTATGTTGTTGTTTTGGAAATGCATTGAATGATCATGTAATTCGGAAATAATCTAATAACAACAGTAAAAACTTAACAATCCAAGCTCTTTGTTTCCCTGCAACATAGTTTTTGAGATACCCTTCCACCCACTTATTGACTATTTTGGTTTGTCCATCCGTCTGGGAATGGTAACTCGTGCTAGGATTCAATTCAGTGCCCACTAGTTTGAATAGCTCCTGCCAGAAGGTGCTCATGAATCTGCTATCCCTATCACTTACAATATTATTTGGCAACCCATGTAGCCTGAAGACTTCTTTGAAGAACAACTTTGTTATCTGAGATGCACTATGTTCCATGGATATGGCGAAGAAATGTGCAAATTTAGTCAACCAATCCACAACTACAAAGATCCCATCCTTGCCCTGCACCTTGGCCTCCTGTGATGAAATCCATAGATATACTCTCCCATTTTTGTGTTGGAATAGGTAGTGGTTGTAACAATCCTACAGGATGAGTGTGCTCAACCTTGTTTTGCTGACAAGTTGTGCACTCCCTGATATAGTACATGACATCTTCTTTGAGGCCCTTCCATGCGATTTTTTCACTGATCTGTCTGTAGGTTTTGAGGAACCCTTGGTGCCCTGCTAATGGTGAGTCATGAAATGATCTTAGTACCCTGTCTTTAAATTTGGATTATGGTAATATATAAATCCTCCCTTTGTAGTAGATGAGATCATCTATAACTTGAAACCTTTCATCCTGAATTTTCCCCTCCATAAGCTCACAAGCAAACCTGTTTTTGGAATACTCCACTAGTAGATGCGATTTCCACTCAACATAAATTTTTGATAAAGCATAGCACGTAGGTCTTCTAGATAATGCATATGCCACCACATTTTTCTTTCCTTTGACAAATTCTATATCAAAATCATAGGCTTGGATTTTTCTTACCCACTTATGTTGCCTTTCATTCAGATCTTTTTGCTCCAAAAAGTATTTAAGGTTGTTGTGATATGTTTTAACTGTAAACTTGGCTCTCACCAAGTACTGTCTAAACTTAGCTAGAGCATGCATGATAGCTAGCACCTCAACAACAACTCATATATGGTATACAACAACTCAACCCCCCTTGACTTTCTTCTCTCAAAAGAAATAGGGTGTCTATTCTGCATAAGGACCGCCCCAATTCCTTCCCCTAATGCGTCACACTCTAGAATGAAGGGTTGAGAGAAATTTGGCAATGCTAGGACTAGGCATGTGCTCATAACTTTCTTCATTTTTTCGAAAGTCTATTGAGCCTCTTCAGACCACTTGAATGCTCCCTTCTTGGTCAAAATAGTCAATGGCGCACAAAGTTGTGAGAACTCCTTAACAAACCTCCTATAATAGGTGCAAATACCAAGAAACCTATTTAACTCTATGATGTTCCTAGGTGTTGGTCAATCCAAAATGGTTTGTATCTTTTCCTGATGAACCTATACTCCTTTTTCTCCAATGATGTTCCCCAAATATA